>JAQFVV010006286.1:1800000-2040742 GCA_028023455.1 Epiperipatus broadwayi | reverse complement strand
GTAATATATAGAGAGAGAGAGAGAGAGGAAATGAAAAAAAGATGATGGATGAGGAGATTGGTCCAATGATGTTAAAAAGATATGTAAATGATTATCTATTAATTTTTAATAGGAGTGAAAGACAAATAGATAGATATTTAGAAAAAAAAAAAATTAGATAAGAATATTAAATTTAGAGTAGAAAGAGAGAAAGGTAATAAGTTATCATATTTAGAGATATTATTAACTAAAACATATAACATGGGAAGATGTAGAATAAAAACATCATTGTGTAAAAATATGAATGGGAATAGTAATATAATAAATTGGATTCTAATATAGATAGTAAATATAAGATAAATAGTATTAGTTCAAGGACATGTAGAGCTATTAATTATTGTTCAAATGAAGAGGAATAATATTTAAAAAAGCAAGTCATATATAATGTGACATTACTCTTAATAAGCTTGTAGTTACAAAAAATGCACACAGAGAGCGTATCAATAGCTCAAACAAGCTCATAATTAATAAGTGCAGTATGAGAAAATATTTAAAATCTCTACCCAGAACACTCATCTCCAGACCAACTGTTTTCGAGCTTATGGCTCACGTCAGTGGAGTGCTAGTGTCCGAATATTCTAGATTTCCACTGATGTGAGCCATAAGCTCGAAACCAGTTGGTCTGGAGATGAGAGTGTTCTGGGTAGAGATTTTAAATATTTTCTCATACCACACATTAATTATGAGCTTGTTTGAGCTATTGTACATTCTCTGTGTGCATAAATGAAGAGGAGTATAAAAAAGAGATAGAATTAATAGTTAAAGAATTTAAAGAAAATGAATAACCAAAGAAGGTAATAGAAAAGAATGTAAAATTATCAGAATAAAAATATAAAGAAGTTAATAGAAAAGAAGGAAGAGGTATGTATAGGAAAAATAGCATAAAAAAGGAGGAATATAGGTGTTAAAACATATAATAATAATAAAGTTAAGAGTGTTAATAAAATTATTAGAAAAAATAAAAAAATATATAATAATGTAATTAAATATAAGGTAGTCAATAAAAGAAAAAATGTAATGAATATATTAGATAATAAATATATTAAAGGAATAGAAAATGTATAAATGGGGTATATCAGATAGAGTCTAGATCATGTAGGAATAATAAGAGAAGAACAAAATATGTAGGAGACAAAAAATTCAATATTTACAAGGGTAATTCAACATAGATATGATAAAAAGTCACCAATTTATATGCATATTATGGAAACAGGACATATATTTGAGAAAGATAGTATAAAGATGATTGGATATACTAATGAAAGAAGGGATAGGAAAATAAAAGAAGCAATATTAATTAAGAAGATGAATAGAGATGGGAGGGGGCATTATTTTTATAGGAATATTATTAGTAATAAAAGATTAGTGTGTATATATATTGAACCGGTTGGAGTACTTCTATTAGAGAGAGATTCACTTATGGGGGAGTAAACAAACTCTATATCGTATAACTCTTTAATACAATAATTTTATGAAGGCAAAATTATAAGACTTTTATACAAAATATGAGACATAATTTATTCTTAATATTTTGATCTTCACCTGATGCAATGTATGTATTGCTCCACCATGGCCCTTAGGCAGAGAAGAGAGTACTCAAAGAGCACCTGTATCCAAGCCAGCAGATATATATGTAAAATATATCTAATTGACCACATTTGAAGGAAACAGATTTCTTCTCGAGTGTTGAATTCAACACCTATCATTCAAAGCACTTTTTTTTGTTTCAGAGTAAACCCTGGGCGCCAGTTAATTATCAAAGCAATTAACGCGCTTTGAACAATGGCAACTAATTGAACACCTAAACATCCCATGACTAGCTCAGCAAAGTAATACAAGGACAAAATTGTTGCTTCAATTAGTGGTAAAAAGAATTGACCGACAAAATTAAGCTTAAGATAATTTATTTAAACTAAACATTATTCTGATTTTAAATACCTTTATAAGAACTTAATTAGATTAGACATTGATAATTACATATGAATACGCACACACTCTGAATTCATATAATAAAATAGAATAGAACACCAGCATTAAATAATACATGGCATTTAAATAAATATATGAATCAATATAAAATATCATAAAGTGCTCACTTACATGACCTTTCACAAACACGCACATCAACAGTTCTTTATGCATGCTATAGAGTTCATTATTATTTGACTCTAGGAGGCTTCAAACTATTGCAATAGCTACTTTAAATGGAAATAAGAAAATGTTATTACCTAGGATTTGAATGTTGACTTCTTGCTGGTTGTAGCTTCAAATGAATATCTTTCCAACCGGTTGGATGTGAGGTTTTTTTGAGAAGATTTAATGCTTATTATTGAGTAGCACTATTCTTGGATACAGTTAGATATTGACAGCGGATTTTCAGGTTGTTAGGCATGCATTACTTTTCTCGGGCATATTGGCTGTTTCGTTGGACTCAGGCTGGAGAAAAGTCGTATGATTCTGAGGCTTTTAACACTGCATTGTCAACTGATCGATTGACTGATTGGTGACTGATTTAATCTCAACTGAACTAAACTGTTATCTGAACTCTTTAATTAACTGAACTGAATTGATTGTCCGATGAAAAAACTGGACTATTTATTAGGATGACCTGTTGTCATTTTGGTATCCACCAGCTATATTTGTTGAAATTCCTTAGATAAGCTTTTGATTATTTGTTTTAATCTTGTTGTCAGTAGCCATCGCAAACTTGTTGTTGTGTGGATTTTTAATTAGTAGCCATCGCAAATTCTGTGTTTACATTTTAATTTTCTATTCATTTTTAATATTTAACATGCACATATTTATTTTATCAACCTTATATTTACAATCATTCGTGATTAACACTCATATATATTTCTAAAATCAAGTTTTAGTTTTTACGATTTCCTTTTTCTTTAACTTAAATGAAAAGAAATACTTTTAATTATTTGAAAATCAACTATTTTTTAATTTTCCCTGGGCTAACAGTATTTTTTTTTTCTTTATTTTTAAAAACTCTAAACTTTTATATTAAACTTTTAATGAACTGGCTTTTGTTTTAAACTAATCATACTAAAAACTCTTTAGACTTTTATTCTGACTTACATATTATTTATTAAAACCGTGTTGTTTATGAGAAAATTATTTTCAATAATCTTTAGACAATAATTATATATATATGTACCAATACGTTATTGGTACAATATATATATATAGGTGTGTATATATATGTATAGGGATTGATAGGCATATGAATAGATGTTTGAATAGAAAATAAAAATAAAAAATATGTTTAAAATAGTATTAGTTTATAGGATTATTAATAATAAAAATAAAATAACTATATGTGGACATAGGTAAAAAATTGTAAATATATATATAAAGGTTTGTAAGATTAAATTTTCAAGTAGATTTAAAAGTCAAGGAAATTGATTAATAGAGGGAGTTGAATTAAAGGAGTATATATAAAAAGAAGATAAGAAATTTTTAAAAAAATCAGTTATTTTAAAAGGTAGCGGAGATTAAGATCAGTAAGCTTAAATGAAAAGAAAAACTATTAAAGAGAATAAAAATAAAAATTATTAATAAAGAATAAGATGAGAAATAATAAAATGGCAAAAGTTAAATTTATAGGTATTAAAAATAAAAAATCATGAAATATATTAAATAATAATGTAAAGTGATAGATAGGAAGAAATGACGAAGAATAAAAAGTAGAAAATAAAATTAAATTGATAAAGAAGTAATAAAAGATAGGTTTTTTAAAAAAAATTATTAAACATTAAAAATAAAATAGGTATTTAAAAAAATATATAAAATTATGTATTTGATGTTTTTTTTATATGTATTTATATATATATGTATATATGTGGATTATATATGTATGTATATATTTTTGATATGTTTGTATATAATTTTGATATACGTATGTATGTATATGAAGAAATGGTTATATGCTTATACCATTCAATGTTGTAGCTCTGATGAAGACTGCAGGACAGTCGAAACTGTCAGGAAAATAAAGGAATTATTAAAAAAAATGTTTGCATTAAAGTGTATATGAAGGGAGTTATTGTAAGCAATATATATGAAGAAATACAAAGAAAGTAAAAAGAGAAAAATAAGAATATACTTCTAGAATGAAGTTAGAGATGAAAAGTTTCAAGAATATATAAAGATTGTTTTAAAATATGTAATTTTGGATAAAAAAACTGTTGATATATTTCTGATATTGTAAAAAGGAATTTGAGAACTAATGATATGATTTTAGATTAAACTGAAAAGTATTTGTGTTGAAGATGGAAAGATCACAAATTATTGGAAAAACAATTAGGGAAGGGGAAGGTCTTAAGATTGTAATAACTATCATTATTTATTTGATTTGTTGAACAATAGAATGATTCCAGAAATCAATCATAATTTTATGAATGTTCTTGATATTTAATTGAATGACTATTAATTAATTTAGATTTATATGAATATTAATATAGATTTCAT
This sequence comes from Epiperipatus broadwayi, assembly GCA_028023455.1. NCBI lineage: Eukaryota > Metazoa > Onychophora > Udeonychophora > Euonychophora > Peripatidae > Epiperipatus > Epiperipatus broadwayi. The sequence goes on along the minus strand of JAQFVV010006286.1, from coordinate 2,036,227 downwards.
TTTGTTAAAAAAAACATTTTATGAGAATTGTTTATAGCAATTTATTTTTTATTACTTATTTTATAAATGAATATTTTATTTCTATATTTTTAATTTCTAATGGTATTCATGAGATTAACTTTTTTATTGTCTTTATTTGTGCTATATCTTAATCTTAACTTTCCATTGATTCAGACTAGCAAAATTATTTTTGATTTATTACTTTTCTCAGTAAAATAAATAACCCCAATGCAGATCAATTGTACAACTAATTTTAATACAGAACAATAATATCTAATAATATATACACATAAGTATGCTATGCGTAGATTACAATGATGAATACATATAATGTAAATTCATTCTCTGCAACCTTAGACTCTTTCTGGGAAGTATTAGTTACCTGCTTAATTGTACTCTTAATAATTAAATCACTATTTATCTAATTTTCTGGCAAATGTTCTCTAATTCTGTGAGCCCTTATCACATATAAATTATAATAAAATCAGGTTTTTTTTTTGATCCCTAATCGGTTTGAGTACCTTCAGGAGCAGAGGTCCTGCTTCCGGAACAATCTCTGCTGGTTTGTTCCCCTGCTTCATATTGATGCTCAACACAGTTTTTCAAACCTTCAAAATGACATTGCTTACTTTTTCTCCCTACTTAAATCATTTTCTTTCTCTTTTGACTTCTGGAGTAATCTAACTATTTCATCTTCATGTGGGTAGAATATTTTTTATTATTTATTAGGTTTTATTAAAACATTGGATCGAACTAGAATTTAATTTGTTGATTAATTATTTATTGTCAGTTGAATTCTTAAGTAATAAGATTTTATTTTTTAGTTCATTTGCATTATTCAGTAAATGTTTAATTTATTTTCACTTTATTATGTAGCTAGTTTTACACAATAGTTTTAGTAAATGTAAATTTTAGTACTAATTTAAAACATATATTTTACTGGTAATTAATAGATATTCCAATTTGTGTAAAACCAAAGTAAATATTTTAAACAATAATCCAGTCAAGATTGTGATAGAAATCGTATTTTAAATAATCTGGGATTAGTGAACCTACTTTTAATAATTGGAAATTAGATCTATTTCCATTAGTCAGGACATTAATTAAAAAAAACTCAATTGTTTTATGAAATCTTCATGTAATAAAGTTGCTTAATTATTCATTTTAAAGGATGATGCAATGATTATTGGATTTTATCAATCTGTTTTTATGAACAAATGTTTTATCATTTCATCAATTGTAAAACCAGTATGTTTAATGTTGCTTTTTTTTATTTTGTATAGGTCTAAGACATCAGAAGAAACTCATTTTGAAGAGAAGTTTGTATTTGAAGAGAAGTGTATTTTAAAATGGTTACCATCAAATATTTATACTTCAAACAATAAAATATTAATCATTAATTAGAATCCAAAATTTGCCAATAAGAATTATAATACTTTTATAACCAAAAGAGTTGAGGAATTAAATTGATTTTATATTAGCTTTTTAATTGTTTGTATCAACAAATTTATGATATTAGAATCAGGGAAATATTATATAGAATATTTAACAGATTTATATTTGTAGAAAAGTTTTAATATTTATATAAAAGTTGATTTATTTATTTAATATTATTATAGTGGTATGACAAAAAAAATTAAAAATACTATATGGAATTTATTTCTAAAAGTTTTTAGGCTCTTTATATAACAAATAATGTATTATAAAAATGATTCTAATTATATAGGAAAATACTTTTATATTTAAATAAGTAATCGAAGAATAGCAAACATTACAAGCAATTTGTTTTTAAAAAAAACAGTAGCAAGTCACTTCTGCTATTAATATTTTGATAGTTATAATAAAAACAATCAAATAATATCAATAGTATGTTTGAAAATGCATTCCAAATGAAAGTATTTTATTTAAATATACATTGCTTAAATTTTGAAGATTTTTAGCAAACTAAAATAAACTGTAGAATTTATTAAAAATATTTATTAAAATACAGTATATCCAAAATGATTCAGAAACATGTAAAAAATTATTTTGTGCTTGTAAAAGTTTATTGAAAATGAAAAAATCCATACTGAAGAAAAAGGATAATATCTTTACAAAATTACAAATTTTGTGACAACTAATTTTAAAATAACTTGAAAAAAATAATAAAAGAAAATGTACAAAAGAAAAATCATTTAAGTACACTTTCTATGAATAAATATAAAACTTCAAAAAGGTTGATTAAAAATTCATCGAAGACATGGGAGAAAAACCTTTTCACTGCAGTTTATGTGAATTTGAGACTTCTAATAAAAAGTGTTTAATACAACATCAAAAAAGACATACAGGAGAAAAACTATTTCAGTGTACATTGTGTGAATATAAGACTTGTCAAAAAAGTAGTTTATTGAGACATGAACGGAAACATACGAGAGAAAAATTACTTAAGTGTCCTTTGTGTGACTATAAGACTCTCCACAAAAATTGTATGTTATTACATGAAAGAAAACATACAGGAGAAAAACTACTAAAATGTTCCTTATGTGAATATAAAACTTCTCTTAAAAGTACTTTATTACAACACGAAAGGAACCATATAGGAGTAAAGCCATTAAAGTGCACTTTGTGTGAATACAAGACATCTCAAAAAGGTCATTTATTAGTACATGAAAGAAAACACACAGGAGAAAAACCATTTAAGTGCCTTTTGTGTGATTACAAGGCTTCTCAAAAAGGTTCCTTATTACTACATGAAAAAAAACATACAGGAGAAAAACCATTCATGTGCTCGGTATGTGATTATAAGACTTGTCAAAAAGACCGTTTAAAAATTCACGAAAGAAGACACACAGGAGAAAAACCTTTTCACTGCATTTTATGTGAATTTAAGACTTCTAATAACATGTGTTTAATACAACATAAAAGAAGACATACAGGAGAAAAACCATTTAAGTGCTCTTTGTGTGATTATAAGGCTTCTCAAAAAGCTCATTTGGTACAACATCAAAGGAAGCATTTAGAAGAAAAGCCACTTAAGTGCACTGTATGCAACTATAAAACTTCTTTCAGAAGTTCTTTATTACAACATGAAATGAAACATAGAGGGGAAGCACCATTTAAATGCATGCTGTGTGGATATAAGACTGTTCATAAAGGTACTTTATTACAGCATGAAAGAAATCATACAGGAGAAAAACCGTTTGAGTGCTCTTTATGTGAATATAAGACTTTTTATAAAAAGTGCTTACTGGTACATGAAAGAAAACATTCAGGAGAAAAACCATATGAATGTTCTTTGTGTGAATATAAAACTTGTTACAAAAACTGCTTATTACTACATGAAACGAAGCATACAGGAGAAAAACCGTTTAAATGCAATTTGTGTGACTATAAGTGTTATCAAAAAGGTCGTTTGTTACACCATGAAAGGAAACATACAGAAGTAAAAACGTTTACATGTTCTTTATGTGAATATAGGACATCTCAAAAGGATTGGTTAAGAATTCATGAAACAAAACATATGGCAGAAAAACTTTTCCATTGCTCTTTATGTGAATTTAAGACAAATAATAAAACTTGTTTAATAAAACATGAAAGACAACATACCGAAGAAAAACCAATTAATTGTATCTTGTGTGGTTTTAAGACCTATAATAGAAGTTATTTAAAAAGACATAAAAAAACTTGTAAGATTACCTTGTGTGAATTTAATATTTCTGATAAAGAATATTTAATAACTCGAGAAAGAACACATAATGAAGATAAAACATTTAACATAGAAAGACATAAAAAATTGGTGGTGGAAGAACTTTTTAATTGTATTTTGTTTGAGAGCAAAACATGTTTTAATAATAATTTAAAAAGGCCTGATAAAAGTCTTACAGTATTTAAATGCCGATTGTGTGATTATAAGTCTGTTATTAAAAATGATTGGGAAATTCATGAAAATGATCATTTCACTGGTCAGGAGATTCTAAAGATTGTTATTTTATTATGTTGAGAGTTTGTAAATTTTTTTTCATGATGAATAATTTGGCTGCTAAACATGCACAAATCTTTACTGTTCCAAAAATGCCTTCTTTGCATATTAGGACAATGATCCATTAATCTATTGTGAAAACAATTCAAGAATCTAAAAACATTCAGAAGTTTTATATTCTAAAAATATGATGTAAATTGTTTTTACTATACATCACAAACATCAACAACATAGAGATTTTATTTCTCACCAGTTTATGATTTAGTTCTAAGCATAGTAGTGGACTAAGATGATTTCTTCAATTAATATATATGAAAATGAAAAACTATATTTTTTGTATGTCAGAATAAGATGGCTACTACCATTTTACAAAAGTGCAATTTTTATTTTCAGAATATATTTACCTGGAAATATTTTAGCTTGATTTGAATCATATTCATAACTTTTCTGCATAGGGGTGATTAAATACCACAACAAATGATTATTGATGAAAACCTAAAATAATTTTTATCTATGTTCCATATAAAATTTGATGAATTCAATTGAGGTTTAAGTTCTACAAATTTTATTGTTTCATATCACTTATAAAATGTATCTATGTGAAAAGATATAAAGTAAAAGGAAAATTTTAATTACAGGCTAAAATGCTCCCTATATTCATTATAAAAAGGCATATAAAGAAATTTTTTATGAACATTTTTTTGCATTACCAAGTGTAAAGCAAAAACTACCATATAAATCAAAACAGGGAAGCAAAACTTATATTTAGCAATATAAAGATCTTTATCAGTTTAAGTCTGTTTTTGCTAACTTCAGTATTAGTAACTAGTCAATATTGTGTGAATCAAAAATGATCTCCTTAAATAATATTTGTTAATGATATAGATTTTAAGTTTATTATTATGATGTTATTGCCCAATGTTACTGTTTACCCCACATAAAAAAATATACATATTTTTGTATAATAAAGATTTTTACATAAAAAAAAAAAAAATGTGGTTTTGTATTTGTAGTGAATATTTCCATCATATATCATTTTATGTTTAATGTCTAGAAATTTTAAACTTTTGCAAATTTAAACAACTAATAACTAATGTGCATGTTATTACTAACAGGCGTTTTTATTTGGAGAAGTTTAAATTTTCTAGACATTCAATATTTACTGACAGAGGATGGAAATATTCCAACATTATGACATGCTGGAAGGTTAACTTCCTACTGCCTGTGCATCCTTTTGTGATATATTATCACTTCTAGGGCTATCCCTATCATTATTCATATAAAGCAAAACTTTATGACTTTTACTGTTTATATAAGACCTACATGCTTTATTTCCCCTATTCTTATTAAATTGTACACAGGAAGCATTATATGTATGGCTGGCTTTATTATGTTTATAATTATTTTCCACAGATACCCCACTTGCCTTGAGTGCTCCTAGTATTTCAGACACCTCAACAGTCTGTCTGTCAGCAGCAATTAATGTCTTCTCAATACGCCTTGGCAAGTTTCTCCTGCCTATCTGGATTATTTGATTTTCTGATAACAGAAATGTGGTCAGCATTTTTAATTTGGCTGCCTGCATCTGGAAAAACTGCATATATTTCACTTTATTAGGACTATATTTGTCCTGGCTAATTTGATATTTCCATGTTGTACTGTTTATCTTCACCATTATTGAATAATGTTCAGTGCCTAGGAGACAATCTTAAAGTGATTGCAATCTATGGACAATTTTGCTTAAGCAACTTAGGGAAAACAATGCTTCCAGACCAGTTAAGTACTCTACATTAGAAGATAAGATGGTAGGGATGGAGAATATCCCAGTTAAAGTTATTTAGGTACTCATTTTTTAGACCATGCAAGCCACTTGCAAAAACACATAAAAATGTCATTTACATGGCCAAACTTCGGTCTCTAGAACAGTTCTATTTATATTAGCTGTTTAGCAGGCCTAATTTTAAACATGTTTCCATGCTTCCATACACAACTTTCAAGGTTTTTACAATTGGAAAAGGGTAGGGACAAGCACCATTGCACAGAACTCACATGAAAACTCAGCTTTGCGCGAGAACACATATGAGACAAATAAAATGGTTGAGGTTGTATTGGAAGGTGCTTTAGAACTATTGCATCAGGTGACTTGTATAGTCTAAAAAATAAATACCGTTATTTATAATTATACAGACTTATACGACTTATCTGTATAATTATCAAAAACTTTAACTGGGGTATATTTTCCATCTCTACCATCTTCTAACATCATAGATATTTTAGGATTTATATTTTGTTCTTTAAAACGTTTATGTATCTCTGGCTCTAATAATTTATTATCTTCCAAGATTGATGGCTATCTAATCTATTTCTTATATCAGGTTTGCCCAACTTTTTAGAATCTAAGAGTTACTTTTATTTTCCAAATAAATAGCAATCGACTAAATGGTGGGGGGGGGGAGGAAACAAAATGAATCAATTTATAAATAAAATAAACAAATATAGTTTAAATTTTAAACAAATTTATTTAATATGACGATTGACATTGAATATTATTAACTATTCTTGAATAATTTGGTTTATAATTAGAAACAGCCAAGCATAAGCAGTCTTTAAAGATGATTTTCAGTCATATGAGTACAATAATTAGATTTTATATTCACATAAATATGTGGATGCAAAACGTGAATAAAGAATAAGATATACATCTTCCAATAGTGGATAGTTCTCAATGGTAATATACTTCCATATATCAAATTGATCAGGAAATTTAAAATCTAATGTCATTTTGTAATTCAATTAATTGCATTTCCAATCTACCTACATACATACTAAGTACTTTTGCAATTAGTACAGTTTGATTTTCTATATTTATTTTAGAAAATGATGATGTGAAAAATGAAATAATTGGGTGAAATATTTTAAAGTCTTTAATTCTTTGTTGAAGTTGAAGAAGAATGTTTTGCAAAATATTTCCAAATTTTTGGTAATGACGTTTCTATATTTGACCCAATTTCTTCTCTTAAATTTGCTAAATGTTTCAAATCTTTTTTATTCATTTGAGAAATCCACATGTCCAGTTTCATTTTAAAAGTATCACTGGAGGTAATCATGTTAGTTATTGTTTTGTTTTGTCCTTACAAATGTACACTTAAATTAGTTGTAAGACCATTAAAAATTCTAGATTTTGCAGCCACACCTTGTGAAGTAAAACAGCACAAGGATCTTTTCTCCCAGAAAATCTTTTATATGTAGCAACAGGTTGTGGAATCTAGCTTTGCTCAATCATTTGATTGAATTTATGGGGAATTAAGGCGCCATAATCTGTATCAATGCCACATAAAAATGACTGAAACAATCTTCTTTGCAAAGCTTTTGCCTAAATTGAATTGATTAATTTAATAATTATATTCATAACATCACCAAGGTTCAACATTTTACTATATAATAATTGTTGATGAATTATAGAATGGTATGAACTAAAATTGAAATTCAATATCTCTTACAAAATGCTAAAAAATCAATTTTCGCAACTAGTCATAGAAAGAACACCATCTGTTATAATGGAAATAAGCTTCTTAAGAGGAAGATTTTTAGATACTACAAAAGCTTTAAAAACATTGTAGATGTTCTCTCCTTTGGTTCACTCTTTTAAGGATAGTATTATGAGAAATTATTCCTTTACAGTCAAATCAGGAAATACTAAATGTACAAATATACTAAGCTGGTGGGACATATCGCAATTGTCAGTTGACTCATCAAATTGAAGTGAAACCTATAAACAATTTTCAAAATCACCATGGTTTCAACTCATCTTTTTACAATGTCTGGAAAGTTATATATCTTGGATAGAATCAACACTCCATTTTATTTTTAAAATTGTGAAATAAGCTATCTGTTGCAACCAAAAGTTTCTTTGAATATCTCGCCATCTGTAAAAGGCTTCTTGTGCTTTATAAAAATTCAACTTATATGGAGAGATGCTGCCATTGCCGTTGTTGATATTCAACAACATTTTTTTGAACAAAGATTGTTGCACATTTACAGATCTTTTTCATCTTTGTACTTCAGATTTTTTTTTATATTTTGGAGGAAAATTTTGATGAAAACATGGATGTATAGTAATAAAATGTCTGTTTAGATTACCTCTTTTTGATAAAGCTACTGTAGAATTACACACGAAACAAAAACACTTTTCTTTATACATGATGAACAAAAACTTGTCTTCCCAATCATTATTGAAATTATGTTTTGCTTTTTTATTGCTCATTATGGGAGAAAAAATCAAATAATTGAATTTTTGCCATAAAAGAATTATCAATAAAAATACTCGTATAATATTAAATCAATATAATTTAAGTATCACAACCATTTTTCACAAATGGAAAAAATCTTCTTAAAAATTATTTCAAAATGTCAAAATTAGTTGTCAAGCGTTGGTGGCCGAGTGGTTGCACAGCCGCCTTACAAAGCAGTTGTCCCGGGGTTTGCTTCTTGGCCGATGCTTTGATACATAAAATATGTCAAAACTAGTAGCCTAGTTAAAATTTCAAAAATAAATGTTTTCTTTCGCATTGCTATAACCAAAATAGACGTGACAAAATGAAATGATAGTAAATTTACTGAAAGTAACTCATTTTCTTCAATTTTTTTTTGATTGTTTTTTACAAATTTGTTTTCCTAAAAATTTAAAATGTCAATAAAACATGTTTGTACAATTGGAATAGCAGAATTTTTGTTTTTTGGCATAAAACTGTTTTATTAATTTAACAAAAAATCATAAGTACTGTACATTATATTCAGATTCATGAATAAGCACCCAATCATTCTATTTTGTCATGTCTATTATGGTTATAGCATATACTTTGTGATTCGAAATGCAAGAAACAGTCATTAGCATTAAAGCAGTTTATAGTTTTTAAAATAATTCGATTTTGCATTCAAAGAAAAAATCCCAAATTTCAATGGTTTTCACAAAATTTCTTTTCAAAATTTTACTTTTTAATGATAAAATCTTTTCTACAATAATATAATAAATAGATTCAATCTTATCTTGATCGAATTCCAAATTCATTACTCTATATACCAATGGTTATATATACAGATAAAATATAGCCAATGGCAGAAACAAGCCAATAGGTGCTTCTATTAAGAAAGAGTATCTGGCTATAAATTGGCATTCCATTTGAAGGTAAGGTCATCAACTGTTAGAACTGAATAGTAGTACAGACATTGTTCTCAATATTGTAAAGCAGTGAGGCAAGTTTATATTGAACTAGAAGCTTCCATCTACTAAACTTGATAAGAGGCAGGCTGTCAGTACAATTGGAAGTGTTAGGCATACCTAAAAAAACATCTGATGACCCTTGCTTCAAGAATTGCATGACAATTAACTGTTATATTTATCCAAAGATATTAGGCAAATGGTATATTTAAATACATTTTGTATATAAGTTGGTTTAGTAAAATATTTAACCAAATTATATACAAAAGATATTTACATATATTTGCAATAATAGCTGACATATTGTTTACCTGTTGGCTAGGTATAATATTTATTTGCTGTTCAACTATTGAAGCAAGGGATGTCAGATGCCCTTCTAAGTATGCTTAACAATTCCAGATGTACTGTGACAACATGCCTCGTATCTATCCAACTGTACTGTCACTTTACCTTGTGTCAGGTTTTGTATATAACAGCCCCCAGTTCAATGTAAACTTGCCTTAATACTTTACAATATTAAGAAGAATAGGTGTTATTTGTCAGTTATTTGGTTGTTGATTGACGTTACTTCCAAATGTAAATTATGGATATGTCTCTATCATTAATGGGAGCAATCAGATTCATTGAGCATATTTGTCTATTGGCCTGATTCTGACATTGGCTATTTTTTGGTCTATAGCAATGAATGCTGAATCGTATCAAGATAAAATTAAATCTGGACAAGTCCATCCATTGAAGATAAGTTGAACCACAACAAGTTCAAAAATTTGTAAAGTTTTTCAATTGTTTTATATATAGTTGATCAAAATAAAAAATTAACGAAGTTTTACAGGGTAAAAAAAAATTCAAAGTCATAAATATCAAAATTACAATTAAACTAATAAATTCTGAAATAGTACAAGCAAATTATTTCTCAAGGCACTTAAATTATATGTAAAATCATTAAAACCGCTCGTAAAGAAAATCGCTGAGAAAAAATTTAACGTTACTTTTAATAACTGCAAAAGCCACACTAAAATCATTGGATGCTAAATTGCAGTAATCCAGAACTTTCTCCTTTTTATAGGCTCAGCATCTTGACTGTATAAGACTCTAAAAAGACCATAGAGTTCTGATTTCATAACTATCTACAGACAACTTAATTCATAACTTTTATCATGCTTTCCGAAATTGAGAATAGATGGCAGCACTGATTCTTTGCGCCAACTGGGAAAACTTAAGAGTGGGGAATAGAAAATTAAGTGGCTAACAGGTTTATCTGGGCATAATTGCTTAGATATTCTTTGACTTCGTTTAAGGAGAAGCCACAATACATCACATTACAGGGGGAAATCAGTACTATTTAATAATTCTCCTAGATTTTTGCAAATTGTTTAAAGGGGTTTATAGATAATCTTTAAATTACCATTACTCAATGGTAGAGAGATTCAGCAGAAATTCATTTCGTATCTTTAATGTCATTATAGTATTTCAAACCCTTAGGCTGAAGGAAAAGATAATTTTAAAAATATTTACCGTAGAAATTAAATATATTTGTGTATGCATGGAAAAAGTAATAACCAGAAATCAGAATTGATATTCTGGGAATCTCCCATATACTATAGTAAATTCGAAGAAAAAAACCATCGCACACAAAAAAAGGCAAACAACTTTTATTTAAATGGGGGAAAAAACTTAAAGCAGTGTGTATCAAAATTATAATCAAACTAATACATTCTAAATATTTATAAATGAAAGTAAAGCAAATAATACCATTCTAACCAGGCAGGATAGCTCACTTGGTTAGAGCGTTATTTTAAAATTCGAGAATCTTAGTAGATCTACTAGAACAGTTTATTGGTCAGGCCAGCAAAACATGAAGTAAAGATAATAGTAACATTCGAAACGTTGCCTTTGGCATTATGTCTCAGTTCGTTGGAGCATTATCTTAAAATTCAAGAAACTAAAAATCCAGTTTCAATTCCTACGCTAACACTATCACTGGTCCGGCAAAGACACCTGAACAAGAGAGGAGAATAATACCATTCAAAACATTGCCTTTGGCAGAATCTCATTTTGTTAGAGCGTTACCTTAAAATTAATTATTCAAGAATCTAAAAGTCCAGGTTCAATTTCCATACTGCCAGGAATGCCTAAAGAAGAGAGGAGGATAAATACTACTCTAAGTATTGACTTTGGCAGAAGTGCTCAGTTAGATAGAGCATTACCGTAAAATTCAATTTTAATCTTATAAAGGAAATCATTAAAGTTGCACATAAAGAAAATAAGTTAGCAGATCTTTTAACTTTACTTTTCATAACTCCAAAGGCCATGTTACAAATACTTTATAGAATTAAGGAACACAAAATTATTGGGACACCAGAACTTCTTGATCATGTTTTTTCCTTCTTTTGTATAGAGTTCACCATCTTGACAGTAAGAATGCAAAGAGTTAGAGATTTCTGGTTCCAGAACTATTTAGACTGGTTTTATTCAAAACATATATAACAATAGCGTTGTGTGTGTCAAAATTCTTAATGTGTCTACAACAGATGATATATACGCACAAAGAATTTTGACCCACACAACCCTAGGGTTATAATCCATACAGTTAAAACTATTTGGCAAGCTAGATGTGACTTTGTTTTTGACAACAAGAACTACAACTGGATAAAAAAGCTAGCAAAAGTTGGAGCAAATATTTTTTTCAGTGTTTAAGATTCTTATCCAACAAACAAATGACAAGAATTTGGGGAGGACTAATCCATACAAGGTGTGAAATTGGTCCTAAACAATCCAGACTTTCCTGCTAGTAGTTTTCAAATAAAAAAAAAAACAGGGTGTCACTTATTTTTCTCACCGGAAGATCCTAAGTAGAAATGTCAGCAGACCAAGCTAAGTTTGCCCAAGAACAGTTTATAATTAATAAAGTCCTTTCCTTTTTTTTTTTGTAGAGTATATAAACTAATTAAAACCCTCATGTAAATATGTACAAAAAGTTTTCTGTTAATAAGGCTTGATACCTAAAATAAAAAAATATATGTCAGTTGGGAAAATCAGTGCTTTTCCTTTTCCAAATTACTTTAAAGTATTTATAAATAATATTATTAAATATGAAATAAATGGTTTGCAAGTGCTTACACAAATATAAGGAAGTTCATATACTTTCAAAACCTTATGTTGAATAATATCTTTGTTGTGTATTAAAATGCAAGCATTCCGAATACCAACATACAAAACAATAAATAATAGTAATAATAGCGAAAACTTATTGCTGCACGCACAACCCAATATATATATATATATTTCACTTCCCATGACGAGTTATTGCTACACACACAATACAATATATATAGTTCACTTTTTTTTTTTTTTAAAGTGTCATAGCATCGGCCGGGACGCGAACCCGCAACCCGGGCAACTGCCTGCAAGTGAAAGGCAGTCGCGCTGACCTCTCGACCACCAATGCAAGACATATATAGTTCACTTTTGATTCACTTCCCACGACGCAGCTGCTTTCAAGATCGTTTCCTCCGGCCTCGGTTTCCCAAACTCTTTGGCCCTGTTTGCGCTGCTGCTCCTGAACACATTTTCACTCTAGAGCGCTGCACACTCACTTAAGCTTCTTTCAGTTTCATGCACTTCCATCTCTCTGTAACTATTCACTTAAATCTCTCTGGAATTAGAACAACGTACTTTACTACTCAAAACTATTTTAATTTTTTTACACGGAGGTTTGCCTCCGGCAATCCAGGATTCTTTCTTGAACGTTATCAGTCTTGTATTTTCTATTAGTGTTTTTAATTACTATTTTCAATTTCCATAATATCAAGAAATATCTTAAATTAATATTTATTTCTTGGCAATTATCAAACGCAATTTTCTTATCGCAATTACGTAAATTTGATCATTAATTAAATCCTTATCAGTTAGTGATCTAAGGAAGATTAAATATATTTCTCTAATATACTTTTTATTTTTTCCGAAGTACAAAATTTATACTTGGATGTCAATGTAAATATTTTTACAAAACATTACAATCTTTGGTATAAGAGATATTATCTTCTTAATTTGTTAGATCGGTATTCTTTAAATGATTGAAAATAATAATCAAAAAACAATAGAGATGTTTTTTTTTTTTTCCATGTGTCATAGCATCGGCCGGAACAATAGAGATGTTCTGAACTATTTTCACGTACTACACGCACTCCCTTCCCTATTTCACTAACAATTCATTAACATTATTGGATTCAAGTCTGTAATTAATTTGTATATGATTATTGATATAGTTTAGTGCCTATATTAATTTTTACATTTAACGGAGTTTTTAAATTCTGAATAAAACTAAATAAAATTATACTGGGATAACTAATCAATAAATTTAAAATTCAGCCTACTTTACAGATGTTAATATTTGAAAAACAGGCACTCTCTCACAAACCTAGAGCTTTAATTGTAAATATAGGGGATTTGAACTCAGACTTTCAAGCACCCACCAACTATCCACACTATCTCATACAACTGACACACATGACCACACACATGTAGAAAAGATAAATAATCACCAATATACCTATTTCATGCTAAACCAGCACTCATTAGTTGATCCAGATTATCATCTCTCACACACACATATATAATCAGTGCTCAGTTTATATTAAGATAGCAAATCTTCACACTTAATGGACAGGCTTCAATCTACTCCAACTTTTCAGCCATCCATATCATTGAAAATCTGAAGATGGAAAGCCAAATCCCATGCTGATGCCAACATTATTGCCAAGCCCATGTTGACCTGAAGTCACTCTGACCCCTCATGTATAGGACCCTATCCATTTAAATACAAAGAAACAGGATGGGCAGGATACAAGCTTATATGTAAATATTTGAAAACCAGGCACTCTTCACAAACCTGGAGCTTTAATTGTAAATAAAGATGTTAATAGATAAATTTTGATATCTGGAAATGAGCATATTTTTGCATCTTACATTAAATACTTTTTTTATATACAAATTAATCTATATATAAACTTTGTGATGGGCACCAATGCAGTCGGACTTCTCCATTCAAAAATTTTACAGTTTAATTGATGCTTTTAAAAAATAATGTACAGTATCTTTTTTAGCCTTTCTTCAGGACATTCACTCGGTTTACACCACCAGTAATGAAAAAAAAAAAACAATCTTTATTTTAAATTTCTTTGAATTTATTTGTTCTTAAAAAGACGGTTCATTATTTTTATTTGGATTTCTTTATTAGTTTTATTGTAATTTGTATTGAATAAAAAAAATACCCAATTTCTTTTACAAAAAAAATAAAAAAATTGTTGTTTTCATAAAAGTCGAAAAGATAAATAATAAGTTCGAAACAAACTTGTCAATTATAAGTGATAAGAGATTTAAAATTACAAAATTAATTTATTATTTAATTTGTATGTCAATATCATATACTATTACGAGAATCACTTTTCCAAATAAAAGTAGGTATCTATATATCAAGGAGTCTGATAAAAGAAATATCTTGGTGAATGAGAAGACTATTATATAGGATTTTTTTCAACATATTTAGGTCTCTAAATGATGAACTCATAACCCATGGGTGGTGATCTTTAAGAGAATCAAAAATGTTTTCTGCAAAAAGCAGTAGAGTTACTTATGGTTGCAATTAATTTTATAAAAATGCCATTCTAAACAGGTTTTCAATATGATTACATTTCTTCCTTTTATTAGTGTTTGAAAATAATGAAGGGAAGTAACTTGAAGTCCAATACAGCAGACACAATATTACAAAACAATGTAATCAATTAAAAACTTACATTAGTTTAGATGTGTTTTGCTAATTTTACTTATGGATATGAAATATGGGTACATAATATAAAGGTATTCAGACATTTCAGATTTAATGAAATATGGAAAGATGTATGTTAAAAATAACAAAAAGAGATTGAAACCAAAACAAAGTAGCATTAAAGCCAATATTATAAGCAGAAGGAAAACAAAATCCCTCACACTATTGTTGCTATATTTCACTAAAAAACTATAACACTAATGCAATAAGAAAAGTATAGTTGCATGATTGTGTGTGCTATGTCCCCAGCTATGGCTGAGAGAAGTGCAAATCTGAATAATTACTTTGAAGTAAAATAAACTAACTAATTAACATTAGATCTTTTATTAGAGCATAGTAATTACAAAACACAACAATTACAAGTGAATGATTAATATTCCCTTCACCAACCCAATATACATCTATATTGTACCGGACAATACTTCCCTGCGGAATTTGCTCTTAATCTTGCACTGAGCATGAAGTGATCAAGATTTAACAGGTAAGGAATGGATAACAATTTAGCCAATTGTCTATACTTGCAATGTATTGGCATCTCTAGATAAACTGTTAGAGAGGGGAATTGATATGACTCTGCCAATTAGAAACCCTTTTGGTTAACAAATTTCTCAAATGCCCATATGTTTAATACTTATAGCAAGAACATATCTTTGAAAAGCCCTTCTAGAAAAGAATAAAATAAATTTTTCCCGATATGCAATTACCATAGACTAAATTATTGACTTTATGGATATGTATATAACGGGGCATGAGAATAAATATTTAACTCCTACGGTAGAGTGATATCCCATTTGGCTAGCTCAGTAAGTATGCTCTACATCAAGCCTCTTCAATGGGTAAATTAAATAGGAATTATGGGTACGAGGTTGATAAGGCAAGAGTAAAGTTTATACAAATAAAATAAAAAACAAAACAAGAAAAAGCAATTAATATCCTGATTAAATATTTACTCAATCCCAGATAATCCACCATCGATTTATACTTATAATGATATAATAAAAAGAACAAATAAGAATTAATATTACAAACCCACTTATATATTAAATGTGTTGAAATAAATGAGAATAAATACATTTTGATATGAATAATAATACCAATAAATCCCTACAATTATTTACAATGATTAAACTGATGGAAGTGGTCTGAGCTTTCTACCCTCATGTAAATACAGTGTACTTTAAGTGATTTGGGTTATGTTTATTAGGTAAAAGATTTTTGGTTAAACAGTAATATATTTTAAATTAGGACGTTAAATCCCACTTATTTAAGCAAATAAAAAAAAAAATGTGCACAAATATATTTGCAATATAAAAATATTTCACTATGTAACTAATAGTAGCTTTCTTAATTTAAACATGTACCCAGGAGGTTGCATTGGAATAAATACCTTATGGCCCTCACACATGAGGTGTGGTATATATATTTGCCTTTCATAATTGAGGAGTTCTTATATATGCATATACGCGCAGCACAAATGTACACTCCAAATGATTCTAAATATGATATTAATTGAATTGCTTATGAGAAATTTACAATAAAGTAAACCCATTAAACATTCATCATAAGGTGTCGCCTTGACAATAATAACTTAAGGGCTACATGGGCACATACATTTAGACACTCAGCATGAAGTGTCATATTTACCAATATATATCAAGTGGCTGTGCACATACATACATACATATATATTTTACATATATGAAAATCTTAAGAAATAATAACACACACAAAAAAATATATAACTGCAACCATTGCTTGAAATGAAACCCGGGGTGTATCGTTGTGAAACCATCAAGGTAATATATCTATGATTTATATTACTGAAATTTGGGTTGAAACTAATGAATAATAAGATTTTGAGTAAAACTATATTATTATACCTGTAATAACTGTAAAATCTAGTATATGCTAGAAACATTCTTTTTTTTCCTATGATTAATAAATAAATATATTCCTAAATATTGGAAATAGCAAAGTTAATTAATTAACTATTTATGAAAATTTTAAAATAAACTTATTCTGATGTCTTCGACTTCTTTTGACTGGGCTTAAAATCATCTGGCTGTGCAGTGAGGGTTTCCTATCAGCGAGGCATAGGTAGGGTAGACTTTGTCAACTTCATGGCTGGTCGGAACTGCCGCGGTCACATCTTGGCAATTTGGGAAAAGAAAGGGTGGGTGCACTGGTTGGTTGTCTACCCCGCAATCATTATGCTGGCACATCTGGTGGTTTGCTTCATATTCTCCTTTTTTGTTGGGTGGATAATCATGGAAATCTCAGGATGTTATCACTCTAGCATTAATTATCCACATCTGCAAGACATTATTAGTTCTTAAAAGAACTGCGTAACAGGTTCCTTCTAGGAATATCAGCAATAGTTATAGTCCAATGGATCGTGTAAGAAAATGAATCTAAGTGTCTGAATGACTGGAGAAATCTGGACCCAAAAGTAGAGAACAAATAATCAAGAATGACCGAATTCCATGCACAACCTAAAACCTATTAAACCCACTCATTTCAGTACCAATTCAGGTACTCCCCTGAGAAGTACGAGTCAGCCAACTTTTATTTGAGTTAATCATTTAGATGATAAACATTTCTTTCTATTTTCCCTTTTTCTTTTGTTTAAACCCTGTATAACAGGATTTTAATACTTAGTTTCCATCTTGGATTCTCAGACCACTTGTTTTAACCGATATTAATTCAAAAGAATTTTTATTTTATCTAAGAAAAAAAAATTGACATTTTAATTACAACATTCATTAATAACAATTCTGCTTTTTTTTATTACAGATTTTTACCGAAGCAATCAAAATTCTTTGATTACAGAACAAGATTACAAAGTTTTTAGAAAAGTAATTAAAAAAATATGCAAGTATGTTGGAACAATTACTTTAATTATATTTCTTTTACCAATATGTTCCAACACGTGACCCATTTAATTAACAAAGTTTGCTTTTCTCCATTTGTATGTTCCTCAGAGAACAGAAAAATATATTATCATAAAATTACATGTAAAATGAAAATATACAAGAAAAGAAAAAGACAAAGAAAAATTAAAAAAACAACAACATAAACTCATTATATGCGTATGTGTTGGGGTATATTTCTTCATCAATTCTGCTGTTTCTTTTAACTGGTGTGTGTGGGTATTATATGCTCAGACACAATAAAAAAAAAAAAATCTTATTTATTACAAAAAACAAAACTATTTTTTTGTTGTTTTTAAGTAATCTCTTTATTATACAAAAATATTTACATTTTTTTTTACGTGGGATATTATGTGCAATACAAAATTTAATGACCCATAATAATAATAATAATCTTAAATTCTATAGCACTATCAAACGAAATATTCTTTTAGAGATTCATTTTTGATTTCCACAATATTGACTTCACTAGTACCAAAGTTAAGTAATCTAATTTAAAATTGATAATTGTTTATATGTTGCTAAAATAAATTTTGAATTTTTGTTTTGATTTATAAAATAATTCTTGTTTTAAGATAAAATAGATTTATTGGTTATCTTCAATAAACTGAGTAATACAAAAAGATATTAAAAGATTTCTTTAGCTTATGCATTCTCTATAGTCTAGTTAGCATTTTATCCTATAATTAAAATTTTCTAGATACTTAAATATTGACTTTTTAAAAATTTACTTTAACATAAGTAAATATTTTTTTCTGCTTTATACCTTTCCATATAGATCGCACTCTACAGGCATTATGAAATAATGGAATTTATCCTTCATTTGAATACTAAAAATTATTTTAAAAGGCTTTCATCAATAATCATTTGTTTTGGCATTTAACCATTCCTATCCTGAAAAGTTATCCATATGATTCAAATCAATTTAAAATTCTTCCAAGTAAAATGTTTTGAAAATAAAGAGATTACACTCTACTAAAGTGGAAATAGCCATCTTGTTCTTATATAGAATGCATTAATTGAAAAAATCTACTATGTTTAAAATTATATCATAAATCAATGAGAGGTCTCTATGTTTCATTGATGTTTGCAATATATAGCAAAAACAATTTGCTCATAGCAAGAATATACATGATTGCTTTTAGATTGTTGGGATGTTTTTCATGGCTGATAGATTAATGGATCATTGTCCTGATATATATACAAAGAGGGCAGTGGAACAGTAATAATTTATGTAGTTTTAGCAGCCAAATTATTCATCATAAAAAAATAATAAACTCTAGAATCTCCTGACCAGTGAAATGATCATTTTCATGACTTTCCCAATCATTTTTAATAATTGATTTGAAATCACACAACCAACATTTAATTACTTCTTTGTTGATGAAATATTTTTTTATAATATGACTTCTATCATGCTTTTCAAAGTTATTATTAAAACAAGTTTTGTTCTCTATTTGTAATTTTTTACTATATGTTCTTTTATGATTTATCAAATAGTCTTTATCAGAAGTCTTAAATTTACAAAAGCTACAGTTGCATGTTCTGTGACTAGTATGGGGTCGTCCATGTCTTTTTAACAGGCTTCTATTACAAGTCTTATACTCGCACAAAAGGAAGGTTTTTTCTGCTGTATGATGGTTTTCATGTTGTAGGAATGATTTCTGTCCTGTATGTTTTCTTCCATGTATTACCAAATCACTTTTATGACAAGTCTTATATTCACACAGAGGGCACTTAAAAGGGTTTTTCTCCTGTATGTATCCTTTCATGCTTCAACAAATTGCCTTTTTGAGCAGTCTTGTATTCACACAAAGTACACTTAAAGGGCTTTTCTCCTGTATGTTTTCTTACATGTTCTACTAAACACCTCTTGAAAGAAGTCTCATATTTACACAAAATGCACCTAAATGGTTTTTCTCCCGTATGTTTCCGTTCATGTAGTAACAAAGCACTTTTGTGTGCAGTCTTGTATTCACAAAAATGGCACTTAAAAGGTTTTTCCCCTGTATGTTTCATTTCATGTGGTAACAGACAATTCTTGGAGTAAGTCATATATTCACACAAAGAACACTTAAATGGTTTTTCTCCTCTGTGTTTCCTTTCATGTAGTAATAAATTCCCTTTTTGAAGTCTTATAGTCACATAAATTGCACTTAAATGATTTTTCGCCTGTATGTCTCCTTTTATGTTTCAACAAATCACTTTTCTGAGCAGTCATGTATTCACACCAATTACACTTAAAAGGTTTTTCTCCTGCATGTTTCAATTCTTGTAGTAATAAGCAACTTTTTGAATAATCTTACATTCACACAAAGTGCACTTAAATACCTACCTCCTCTTCTGTATATTTCCTCTCATGTTGTAATAAACAACTCTTCCAAAAAATCATATTTGCAAAAAGTGCATTGAAAAGGTTTTTCTCACATATATCTTCCTTAAAAATTTTTAAACCTTTTTGATAACTTAAAATCACAAAGTGCTACTAAATGATTTTTCCCTATGTTTTTTTCACATTTCCTGGTGAAATTTGACTACAAGTCTTAAATTCACATAAAATGTGCTTAAATGGTTTTTCTCAGTATGTCTTTTTTATGACATTTCAAACTATTCTCAATGATTTGAATTCACAAGCAAAGAAAAGTTTTTTTCATTTATATTAATTTATTTCCAATTAAGTTTTGTGATATTTTCTCCTCAGTATAGATTTTTTCATTCTTAATAAATAAACACTTACAAGCATAAAACAATGTTTTACATTTATATGAATCATTTTGACAATCATATATATTATAATAAGACTAAACTAAGGTGATGGCATTTTTGAAAATATTGAATTTTAAAAATTCTTTTTCATAGCTGACATATATGATTTATTTGATTCATCAAACATTGTAAGTTTTTCTAGAGATTACTTTCATTTGCTAAAAGTCTTCCAAACTTTAGTAATGCATATATGCACATCCCTTTTAAATGTATTCTAAAATACACTATTAATATTTACTTGATTGTTTTTATTATAAGTCTCAAAATATTTGTGGTAGAAATGGCCTGCTATTCTTCTTTTTTAAACCAAGATTGCTTGTCAACTGTTTACTATTCTCAGATTATTTTAAAATAAAAAATATTTTCTATATAGTTAGTATCATTTTTATAATACATTATATATTGGACAAGGATTCCAAAAACCTTTAAAAGAGAAATCCACAGACTATATATTTTTAAAACCTCTTTGTCATTCTATAATGATATTAAATAAAGCAATATACTTTTATGTAAATATTCAAACTATTGTAAGAATGTAAACCTTTGTTAAACATCTATATAATAATTCTGAATATATCATAAACTTATGTTATTTGATACAAATAATTAGAAAGCTAAGATGAAGTCAATATATATTATGTTAAAGAACATTTATTCTCTTGGTTCCAAAAACATAATAATGCTTATTGGAAAATTTTTGATTCTAATTAATGAACAATATCTTATTATTTGAAGTATAAATATTTGATGGTATCTATTTTATAATACACTTATCATCAATAATAAATGTAATAATTCTCAAGATTTCCTTAACAACAGTTTGAGATTGTTGACTGTTATTGATATTGTCTAAATGATGATGGGTTGTTAATGATTACTTTTCTTCAAATACAAACTTTTAAAATGAATTCTTTTCCATATCTTGAACCTATATAAAATTAAAATAAAAACCATAATATTAAATATATTGGTTTACATTATAATGAGATAATAAAACTTTTGTTAAAAAAAAAAACAGATTGCTAAATTCAATAAACATTAGATCATGCTGTAAAGAATTAATTAAACACTTTCATTCCATGACAAATTTCATAAAACAAGAAAGTGATTTAAATAGAGCTAGTTTCCACTTATTAAGAATAGCATAACTCTCCATACAATAGTGCCATCTTGTGCCGACAAGAGCAATCAATGGATGCCAGAAGGCTTGTGCATAAAATTCCTATCTAGTGCACAAGCCTTCTGGCATCCATTGATTGCTCTTGTTGGCACAGGATGGCACTACTGTATGGAGAGTTTTGCTTTGTTTAATAACAATTATGTGCTAGTATGAGATAGTGATCATGTGATATTAAGAATAGGATCACTAGTCCCACATTATTTAAAATATAATTTCTTTTACAGACTTAACTGAATTATTATCTGGAACATCTAGACCCCAGGTATATAAAATATACTTGTATTTAAAATATTTACTTCTGATTGGTTTTACACAAAAGAAAAAAAAAAATGTTAATCTCATGAATAACTTTAGAAATTGAAAATATAGAAAGATAGAAAATATTCATTGATAAAATAAGCAATAAAAAAAATTGCTAATTCAGAAAATTGTACATTTTTCATAAAATATAATCTACATTAGTATTTATATAAATCTAAATTAAAACATACTTTTAATTAAATTCCTAAAAGATCATATGATGATGATGATTTCTGAAATGATTCTATCTGCAACAAGTCAAATAAATAGTGATCGTTAATCCAAACTTAAAACCACTTTCATTTTTATAATAATCTGTGATCTTTCCTCTTTCAACTCAAACACATCTCAGTATAATCTAAACATCATATTATTTTATTTCTTAAATTTCTTCTTTCAATATCATAAATATGTCAGCAATTTCCCTTTCCAAAACCACTTAATTTAAAACATGTTTATTAGTATTCATTTGATCTTTACATTCTTGAAACTTTTCATCTCCAATTTCATTCTATTTTGTAAACTTTTTATTAATTTCCAAAGAATCTATTATTAAACACTCAAAGAAAATAAGAGATCACCATTAACTAGCAATCAAAACAGCAAATACAATCTAGAAAAGTTCAGAAAAATTTTTGCTTTTTCTGTGCCTGATTATTAAGTGTCTTGAATTATTATATTTACAATTTGCAACTTATGTCAAAAATTTAAGTTACTGAGGATTATCTCTACAAATAAACATTTACACAATTATGTTAATGTGTATATCTTGAAGCTGGAAATATGTTCTACATATTTGTGCTTCACCTAATGCCTATTATATAAGCACTAGAATGGGTTTGAACCCAAATTATCAGTAATGGACACCTGCCTCAAGCGTTATGTAGTCATATATATATATAGTAAATAATCCCAGTGCATAACGCTATACTGAAATAAATATACAAATATTAAGCGTTAAATCACCCCACATGGTTAAGAAATCCAGTACCGCCCTCTGTGAACTAATATATAAATACATTAGAGTTCGTATTTCAAAATAGCCAGTTCAAAACGATTCCGCTTTAAACTGTCTGCTATAAGATGTTATATATTGAAATACGAACAAACTCAAACAAAGAACTTGACATTTTAGCAAGCAAAGATCTTAACTTTTTGCTACTAACAAACATATATATATATGTATGGATATACTGCTCTAAATGGATCTCTACTAAAAGTTAAATGAGTGATAAATTAAATAAATGCTTACTTTGATTATTAAGAACATTTAGTTTAGTCTTCCCATTCAACTCACATACGTGTATGAAAATCAATATTTATATAATTTATATTTTGAGAAATTTATAATATTTTGATAAATTTATTAATAATTTATATAAGACATCAATTTATAATATGTGTCTAATTTATAATTGGTCTAAATTATAATATTTTGAGAATTTTATAGCAACTTACTAATAATTTACGCACAATATTTATCCAAAATTTTATCTTATATTTTGTATTTTAACAATTTTACTAGCCATTTATACTTAAGGCTGATTAAGTTATGATTTAATTTATATTTGGTTAATATTTTATAATTTTATTACTAATAATTTTGTATAGAATAGATCTAACAATGTAATCAACAGGCCATTGTGTCATTCTAAAAATGTAAAGAATGTTATAAATACCAGAGATTCTTTCATTAAAGTTCACTTGACCAATCGGTCGATCTTTTCATGGCCATATATTAAAATGTATGGGTACACAATTCTAAATGGATCTCTACTAAAAGTTAAATGAGTAATAAATCAAATAAATGCTTATTTTGATAAATTATTAAGAACATTTAGTTTAGTCTACCCATTCGATGCATACATGTATGAAAAATCAATATTTGTATAATTTATATGTTGGGAATTTTATAATATTTTGTGTATTTTGATACATTTATTAATAATTTAGATATAAGACATACAAGATTTAAAAGGTTGGTTATAAACAATTTGTGAATAACTGCCATAGATGTTCCTATGCAAAGAGTAATAAACATTATCTTTGCCTTATATTCAAATTTTTATTTTGTTAAGTCTCATTGCTATGAGCTCAAAGAAAATAATGACCAATGCTATATACTTAATTTGGGCTCTAAACACAGCAGGCCATTGTCTATCACTGATAAAATATTGAAGTTATATATGTGTGTTTAATAAGTTTCATGTTATATAAAGGCATACACACATTTATGCTTCATGTCAAATAATTTTTCTCAATTGTTTAAACTTTTTCTTTAATAATTAAAAACTTTTTTTTTTTTTAGAAAAAATAAACTTTTAAATGGGACTGTATAGTATGAGATGGGTATGATAGATAGTCGTAGAATATCACATTCAAACAAATTAAATCACTTTAAATAAATAAGTAAATGGTCCTAGATACATGATGTAAAAGCTTAATGGTTGCAATGCACACATTACATTTTAGTTATATATAAACACCATTTATTTCCTGCAAGGCATATCAACAAACTTAATAATTTTACTAAGCCATTATAACTGTCTGAATTCAGACCTATATGACTATATAAGCTGATGAGCTTGGATTAAAAAATAGTATTTTCAATTTAAGTCTCATAGTTTTGTAGTTAAGTAGAGATAAAAGATGGCTGCTGGAGGGTTGCATTAGATATTAAGATGTAGATGCAGTGTTCTCAGATCCAAGGCTCCTCACTGATGAAGGCCACAAGTCAGAAACTAGTCCAGGGATATTGGATGAGTAAGCACAAGATGGGGATTTTATGCAAAAGCCTTCTGGCATCCATTGATTACTCTGGCTTGCACTGAGTGGCAATACATATAGAGAGTTTTGCCTGAAGAAATTTATCTGCTTTATTTTGATATTGTAAGTACTTTCGTCTTTTTTCTCCTTCCATAGCTTTTTTTCTTATAATTGTTTTCATTTTTCTATTTCTTAACTATTAATTAGTCCTAATTGAATTTACCCTTAATTAAATTTTTAACAGTTGTAGCCTTAGTTAGTTGTTTCTTAATTTTCTCTTTTTTGTTGTTATATTAATTTTCTTTTATTTAGGAATATTTCATAAATATCTCTATTTAAAGCTTATTTTATTGAGGAGGCTTATAGAGCATGACTTGGCCCAAAACATTATAATATGCAATTGTTCAATGAAATTTTTAAACAAAAAATTTTGAATGGCTTATCAATTAAATTGAAAGTGGAAAAGGTGAGGGGGATAAAAGGTGTTGTCTTTTGAAATACAATTTAATGAAGATAAGGTTTCCACAAGCCAAACACTTTTGTAATTCAAAAATAAATAGCATACTTTTGAATAGTTAACAAAGCATTAGTAGAAGTTATACCCTAATTTACACACAGCTATGCCTTATATAGTGTTTTCTGGAAAATGTTATACAAGACAACACTAATCTTAATGAGCTCACCTAAGTTCATAAAATTGTCTTGAAAGATAAAGACACACTATTTATTTCTTTTTGATATGCAACATTCATACTTTCTGAAATAAAATAAAGATGTATTATTATTTTAATATAAATTTAAACAGATAAAGATGTACCTTAAAATAACCCGTTAGCCATGTTTTAAGCTTTGTAATTTCAAAGCAAATCAGAGACAAATGGACCTATAATACTAACTCCTTCCATTTGTATACACATCCTTTTACAAACAAGTTGAAAGGTTGTATAAGCATTCTAGAGTATCTTCAATTTCAATAAAAGTTGAATCTGAATCTGACTATACATTATCCAAAAAGATTTAATTGTGCTGAAACTCAATTTTTGTCAATCCTTCTTATATAAACTTTTCACTTATTTTCAAACAATGTCTCAACATTTTTTAGTAATCACATTATTTTCTTTCTTAATCAATGGTTAGGTTGAAAGTTCAAATTATTTTAAGGTGTTTTTTTTTTTTTGTTGATCACAATAGAATTTAATTAGGGAACTTCAATTAGGTAAGATATTAGTTTATCAGAAAAGTTACCAAGTTATATATATTGAACCATATTAAAATACATATGGTTTAGTATATTGACATTGGATATTTTTAAAAAAAGGCTTAAAAAAATGTAAAATTTAAAGACTGTTCAAATGATGCAATTTAGTTTTCTTTTTTTAGTTAGTACAGTTTATGTAGATAATGTACAATGAAAATTATTTTTGTTTCATATTTATCCATTTAATTTAATTAAAGTTAAAATTGGAGGAAATAAAAAAAACATACAGTTTACTAATCCAGATAAACAAAAAGAAATTCCAAATGCAAAAGACTATGCTAATTAAAGATGGCCAAAGTAATTCGTAAAAAAAGAAGACTTTGGAACTAAAAAGAAAATAAATGTATAAGATTATCAACTTAGACATTCTGATAACAATAATATGCACAGAAGCTTCAAAACTGGATCTAGAGTATAAAAAGAAGAATGCAATTTTGATCTGAGTCTTATCTTGTTCTTTCAGATGGAGGTTCCCATGAGTGCCCTGCTAATGAAATGGGTCTGACCAGGGATATTACCCACCTGCTGAACAGTCTTCATGCAGGAATGGGAACAAAGTGTTGTTGACACTGTATTTCGTAATGAAGAGGTTACCCCAAAAGAGCTTTTGAGTACAGCCTTAAAACAGACCAGGATCGCAAAAATGTCGACAAAAAAAATCAATTGACTTCCAATGAGCTCAGGATCCCAAGAAATACATGTAAACTACAAGAATCTATGCAAACTTATCGGTAAGCTAAGATTATTCATATTCTAATTCATGACAAAAAATGTTTGCAAACTAATCTAAACTATAAGCTTATAATATACTACCAATAGAGATTTTTGCAAATTTATTATTCAAAGAACTTTCTAAAAGGAACCTGAGAAGAGTGTAATAAGAATTGTTTTAATTATTTAACATTATTATCTGGATTAGTGTGTATGTGCTTTCCAATTTTATTTAATAATTTATCTTTTAAATATTTTAACTTGTTATAATAAAATATTTATCTTTAATATCAACTTTTCATTGTGCATTATTAAGGTTAGTTTATTAGAATTTATTGTGTAAAATTACCTTTGCCAATATGCTTGTTTAATAGTTAAGCCCTGGGGGAAATTCATATACAAGCTTTAAAATGACAAGAAAATGTAATTTCTGATATTTCAATAATTTTCTTCATAAATAATGGCGTGATGTGATGGATGTGAATTCTTGTTCAGAATTCTGGCACCCTTTTCTAAATAAATAAAAAACTGATTCCGCCGGCAATTCAAATCATAATAATTATTAGGCTAGTTAACCAGGAAATATAGCTATTTTCTTGAGATATCCAGATTCATAAATGTTAGGTTTCTTTTTCATAGGTTAATTAACTTGCACTTTGTAGTGCGTAAAAGAAGGCCTAAATCCAACCATGAATGTTAAATTAGACCGTGAATGGTACAATATGGGTGTATTTATATTTCACAAATTGGCTTGCATAGTCATTACAAAACTCATCTTTAATCTTATGTTGCACAGTTATAATGACTATTCTTTTATAAGCCACTATTAATCATAATAAATGATAAATTATGCTGCCACAATAAACTACCCTTTATTAATATTTAGTGTCAAAATTCAACACCAACAGCTCTTAACCAATTCAAAAGTCATGTCCAAGTTATGTAAACCAAAGGGGCCAATAGTAGCCCGATACATTGGACTCTCCTTGTGCACATATACCATGAGGTATGTTCTTTCACATTCAGTCTGGACAGCCTATAAATCACCACTTGTGTAAGATTTAACCACATCTATCCTCGCCTGTTCTGATTCTGTACATCTTTATCCAGAATTTCATTGGCAGAGAGAAACCAGATATTCAGAGTTATTGGAGTATGATTATTAATGTTAAGTTATTCCAGTCACGATTTTACATGCTGTTGATAACTAATGAGGTGGCTGTTCAGAATTACCAGTAGGCTAGAAAGGCTGACTAGAATGACAGTGATGGGTTGATTTAGAAGATCAACAAATTTGGAAAATTCATTGTGTTGCTAACTTGTATCTGAGGTTAACTAGAAATAGGGCAAAAAAATTTAACTGAATTTGGTCTCTTTCCTAGTTTAGGAATGGCAATAATTTTAACCAATTACCAACTGTGAGGTATATGACTAGTTTGAAAAATATTTCTATAAAGAATGGTGAGCCATTTAATTGCTCTAACATCCAACTGTTTCAGAACATCAGGTAAAATATCATCCATGCCTGCAGCCCTTCCAGTCTTGCTCAATTTAAGGGCATTAATCACTTTTTAGAAGCAACTTCTGCATTGAATGAGATTATTTGTTAATGCCAGTTCTCTGGAGAGGGATTCTAATTTCCTGATTTTGGAACGATTGGATCTAACCTCACTTGTCTAATTAATGTGCTTTGTAATGTCGTCAAGTAGAATTTTGTATGCTGTGTGTGATAGGTTTTCACTAGCATCCAATTTCTGAAGGAGGCTCCAATATTTTCTACTTGAGAGAATAAAGTTGACATTTGCAACAGCTCTAATCCGTCTTGATTTTCTATTACAGTCAACTCTAGCAATGAATCTGCCAGTCAGATCTCCATTTCATAAATATTCATCAAGATCTTCACATCTTGAATCACAACAAGTTGTGTAATATTTACAAAAATCTCACGGAACAGACTTTTTGGCAGCTGATTTAATGAAAGCATTAAATTTTGAATAATAAAGGCATAGGGAATTCTATTTCTACAACAGTACTAAAACTATACTACTTTGCCTTGTTTAGGTTCCAATTAGGAATAAATTGCAATGAATTAAAGGAACTGCAAGTAAAGATAGTATAATGCTGGCATTTGAAAAATCTAGGAAGAATTTTCTAATGTTGGTCTGGAAGATAGAATCTGTTCCACTGGGCTGAGTGAAAAGTATCTGATTGATTTGCATCACAAACAAGGTGAAGGCTATTAATCTGTATCCAAACAAAAAATTTGGAATTATGATAACCATGATGCATATATGATGAATAATATTGTTCTATCAAATTCAATAACGACTTCTAATATCTGAACTCGTTTGTAACCTTTCATTCAAGAATCTTTACTCACTTTCTCTTTCTTAAGTCTAATAAATTGTTAATCATTCTCTTGAGTAGAAAGAGATGTAATGAAACTTTATCTGACATCACCAGAATTTAGCAATACAATGATTGAATCTTTTAATGTAAGCAATCTTTTTGAACTATATAAAGTGACTTAATAGAAAAGCAATACAGAGACTTCAGACCATTCAAAGTGGGATGGAGATGCATGTTAGGAGTAACAAGGAAGAGATCGAAAATGCAATATATCGGTAAGAGAACAAAGAGGTATTACTGATCTCATTGAAAAAATTAAGACTGAAGTACAGTTGGGCTGAACATATTGCTAGAAGAGATTAATAGATGGACAACTGAAATCTTAAACAGGATTCCAAGCAATTGTTAAAGACCCAGAAAAAGACCAGGTGTGAGATGGATGGATGAAATAAGAAAGTGTGCAGGAATGATGTGGAGAAAAGAAGCTAAAGATTGGAGATGATGGATTGAACTTGCAGAAACCTTCATCCTGCAGTGGATTGATAATGATTGGTGATGAAAGTGATGTCTATTTCAATTGACTTCAGATGGATGAGGCAATATGGAAATCACTTCCAAGAAAAACTAAAGCCATTAATATGATATCATGATTATATTTAACAACATTTATATCTACAAAATATTTAATTACCTATGAATAAAATTGCAAGCAGATAAAAAAAAATTCCATAATTAACTTATTATATTGCTTTAAATAATTGGGTCATTTCTTATCACAATATATGTACATTTTTCTTTGAAATGAGTTAATCATGTAATACTTCATGCTCAACTTAAAATAGAAAAAATTAAGTTTCTAATGAAGTTGGCTGACTTCCCTTTTTTCGATTCCAAGGTAAGCTGAAAATAATGCTTGCATAAATAGTTGTGATAAATTTATACAAAAACATTATCAGTCACTTTGTCTTCCCTAGGAGCATATGTTTCATGCATTTTGATATTGTATAAAATTAACAAATGTACTAAAGTTATTTGTCTCTTTAACAGATAGCCATCCAATTATATTTAGTCTTCTTTTCAACATATTAACTTAATTACATTCTCGATTAACTATTAAGATTAGTTAAGAGACTGTGAACATTATAGAATTTTTTTTTTCAAATTAATTAGATTTTATATAAGAAGTCACTCTTTTCCTTGGTCTGATTTGCAATCTCTAGAGATGAACGATTATAGCTTTCTTACATTTCTCAGATGTAATGTCTACGCACTAATATACACATATATCTGATAGAAATCTAAATGTATTACAAAAAAAAAAAATTCAAAGCTTTGTTAATGTCTCTAAATCATCAATATTTTTCCAAAAAATCTGTAGTATGACTTTTGTTTGGATAATGACTCACCTTTACTCATATCTTATCAACATTCCTTGAATAAATTTTGGTTTCTCTTATAGAGAAACTGAACACAAATCAATAATATAATCAGCTGTAAAATCAATTAATCAACTGTTATATCTTCCTTTATATTTTAACTTATGTATATATTTTAAATATCTTAAAAAAGATTTAAAATTTTTTATATTCCACAGCATTTTCTTAACAAACAAAAATTTTTGCAATCAATAATATCTCATCTCTAGGAACTTCTAAATAATACTTTAGAATTTCACATCAACTGAATGGCCCGGTCTTTGTGGATTCTCAAATTGTTCTCTAGTATACTAACATTCATAAGATCTTGCAATGCCCATGCTTCAATCTTAATGTTCAATCATCTTATATTATATAGTTTCAGAAGTCAAATTTTACCGTCAGAAACAAAAATCTTGAATTTTATTTTATGAACATATGAGTGAATTATCCATAAAATCTGACCCTCATCCAGATATCTTCAAAGGCATCTTAAAGGTGAGACATGCTATTATATTCCTTCCTCTTCAACATTGTCTGTCATCTAATTTATTTTATGAATTTTCCCCAATAGTTACTTCTCTAAACGACTGCAATCAATGGCCATTTTATTGCTGCCTATTTAATGAAGAGGATACAACAATTCTTTTCCTCTGACATATTAGGGCAGGGAGTACTATGTTAAAATGTAATAATCATATTCTGGCTGTTTCATTTTCAGCTTATAATAAGAGTAATATAAGAGCTAGATATGATTATCTTTGTCAAATATATGACTCACGTGATTTAATTTTCATTTCATGCATTGGTTTTTGTTTTGTAATGTCTTGAAACACTCTGTTACAATAGAGAACAATTTCAATCGAAAAAAAAAAAAAAAACTAGATTTGAATCAAATTTCTCATAGAAATAAGGTTAATAGAATTTTAGCTGAAACCACAGCTCAATATTAGATTCCATTAATATTAAAAAAAATTCTGAAAAATGTAATTTGATATTTATGATGATGATTAAATAACTGATCCTCATATTTCAATTTTTTTTAAAATTGGGTCGACATTAAGATATTTTCTAACAAGATAAAAAATAATAATTGCTATAGTAGCAATTTTGGCCTCAGAACAGAGCTCAGAAATTTGACAGTATAATACCAGAAGTTTCCCCATTGATTGTAAAGTTTGCTATTTATGTCTTTTTGAATATATTTATAAAAATTCTTTATAGATGCAGTCTTATTTACATATTATACTTTTATGACAAACTAAAAATGACAAATATTTTGTTTAAAAATATATTACAGGCAGTCACCGATTTCTCTAATCATTTGCTTAAGATACCTTTACTTTTAAAGTTCAGGTCTATATGTAACCATGCTACAGTACATAAATATATTTTTTGTTAAAAATAAACATCACCATATATCAGAAAAGATGTAGCACAGCATGGAAAAATAAAAGCTTAGAACTGTGATGTTTCACATTTTTTTAATTATTTTAATTTTATATACTAGATCTGACAATCAAATTCGCAAACTTATAATCATCTGCTTATATTGACTGCAATGTACAAACGATACAACATTTTATAATCCTGGTATATCAGTGTCTCACAGCTGTGTTCATGATTATGTGGGTTGGGATCTTGCTGAATGGTATTCATTACAGTTATACATCCAACAAACATGAAATTTCTTTTTAAATTTGATAATAGTGAAGTGTTAATCCAAGTTTATGGGTACAATGCCAAAATAGTAGTGAACAAATAGATTAAATGTTTATCCAAGGGAAAGACCCTCTGATGAAGTGATTAGGGTGTAAAGTAACAAGCACAACTGATGAAATGCAAAAATTCATTGCAATGTGAGTCAAAATCAGCTAACTGCAAGAACCAGAGCAGACTAAGTAAATACAGTCAAAAAAATCAGAAAAATCTTGAAGTGAAATTCTTTGTATGAGATAGATAAGTGGAAAAATGGTCCTGAGGAAGCTTATTGATAAACAAAACCATCAAAGTGCACAGTCCAAGTCAAACCAATGTTACAAATTGAGGGATTTTTCATTATGAATTTGTATTAACAGGGAAGATTACTATTTGGGTGCTGAAAAGACTGCACAAATAAGTTAAATAAAAACTTTTGGCCAAGAATTCGTGACTCTTGCATCGCAATGCAACCATGTTATATGATAATTTTTGAGAGACTTTTTAAACAGTAAACATATAACTGTACTGGAACACCCAACACACTCACCTAAACATAAAGGAAATATTAAAAGGAAGTCTGGATTTACCTAAATTAAGTTTCTGAAAGTAGACAACTACATGTATAAAATAATTAAGCTGAAAACTATTTGTAACTCATGATTATGTCAATCCTAGCATCAACTTTCTGATGTCAAGACATTTTTTCTTGCATTATCGTCTACGTTCAGGAGCTGCTATAACTGTCAGCAGCAATTTAATTATTAAAAATAATTTTATTTACATTCATAATTTGCCATTCCAAGCATTCTAAAAAGTGAAAGAAAATGGTGAGTATAAAGATAATTTTAAAATAACTGTTAAGAATTATAAAATCATTAATGACTAAAATCATGACCTGGCTAATAATTTTTGATTGGTGACATTTTAATTCGGTAGTCTAAGTAAAAAAGTTATACAACAACACTAATAGTGAGTGTATTATATAAAAAAAATATAGTTTTGGAAGTATATTTATGTTTCTTATAAATAAAATTACTTGTTTATATAAATTAAGTAGTTAATTTAAAAAAAGGTTCTCTGACAATGATACACAATTCTTTCATAATTTATAGGGCAGAAAGATACTATTTTAAAAAATAGTTTTATTTCATCTTTTTTTTTTTTTTTGTAGATCTAATTAACATGAGTTACATATTTCGATTGCTAAGATTTTGCAAATAGATCATTTTGGGACCACCTTTTTTAGACTTTTCTATATTTGTAGTTATAGGGATGAGACTCTTTTCTAAGCCGTAATATTTAGCACTATTTCTGCACTCATCATTTGAAAATACAATTTCTTTGTTTTCATTTTAAAATTGCAGAAAAACTAAAGGGACTCGCTTCGACATAAAAAACTAAAGGGACTACTCAAGTGTAAATACCATCACTCTCTTCAGTTTAATTTCCTTTTTCAAATGATGTATGCTATGTTATAATTGGATAAAAATTATTTTTTTTTATTAATAAGTCCATTTAATTTTTTTTGCTCAATTTGATCATATAGAACGTGTACATTTTTGATGGGAAAAATTTAATTTGTAAGTGAATTCAACATGCATTGAAAATTTTGCAATTTCAAGGTTTTCATCCTGAAAACAAACATTATAACATAAGTATTCAATTTTGTATTTTTTTTATTATTTGATTATTATTATTTTAAAAAGACATTATTTGATAAAAATAGTTGTTAGTATTAAGCATAATTTATTAGTGAGTTTGTATTAGCATGTCCATGTTTGTATAACAAGTAATAACTTTGACATCTTTAAAATTATCCAATTATACACAATGTAATTTTGGAGCTGTGATCCAAGTTTGAGGCAACCTTATTTTATAGACAATGATTCTCAGATTGTTTAATAATTTATTAGTGTGTCTGAATTAGTATGTGTTTGTCTAGTAGCATGTTTGTATTTGTATAACAGGTAATGATATTGACTACATTTATAAAATTAGGCTATTATAGAGCAGTACAATATAAATTTTAAGGCTGATTATCAGATGCACAGAAAGGTTGTAGTTGATGAAGCAATCACAAAATTTTTTGGGCATAGTACCATATGACAATATAAACTCTTAAAACCAATAGATGTTTTAAGTGGTGGGTGTGTGATAATAGCCACAATTGTTTTATGTATACCACATGGAATTGTATGCAGGCAAAAAATCAAATTCATGATTCTTGCCTATGCCTTGATACTTATGCTGTAGAGTCAACAGTTTTGTCACATTTTGCATCACATTATTTTCAAGTCTACAGGTAGCAAATGAGCTACATGCAAATAAATTATATCTCCGTGGGACAATAAATATAACAAGATAGCATCACTGGTGTGCACAAAAAATATAAAATGCAAAGAGGAAACTCATTTTATCATTGATGAAGACAGTGGTCTAATTTCTAGTTTGGATGGACAAGAAGCCAATTATTATGATTAAAAAATACATATCCACTTTCTGCAAATGATTTATTTTGTATCTTTTATTAAGAAGAATCATTTTTCTTATAGCTGCCTTAAGATTTTTTAACTTCTGGGGTACAAGAAAAAATGAGGAATTCTTATAGTTTTCTTTTTGTAAGTTCTGAAATTATGAATTATCTTAGATAAGAAGTATTATATATATTTTGAATCAGAATTTTGTGAGGAATTCAAATAAATTATCGATGAAAATGTATTTTTAAAACTTAGTTATGATAAATTAGAAATTTTGAACAAAGTGAAGTAATATTTTTTTAGGATATTGATATTCTTTAATAATGATCACTGTTTTTCTTAGCCTCATATTTTTCCTTAGATTTTCTAGTTTCTATCATTGTATAGCTTTTTGCTCTAACATTATTAAAAGTGAAGCTATTGTGAAAATTGTATCTCAAATTAATTCTTTAAAAATTCAATATGGCAACACTCCAGACCAAAAAGCAATAATTTGCCAAGTAAAACTCTTGCCTAAATCCAATTCAAAAGCAAGTGATTATCATTTGTAAACGGCTTTGTAATTAAAGAATGAAAAAATTGTTTCTTCCTAGTTAAGAATATCCAATCTGATGAATGTATCATCACTATTCCTTTTTCAATCCCAAAGGCATTGTAATTAAAAAATGAAAAAATTGTTTCATGAATATACAATTCCAGGGTTACATTGAATGGAGAAATGGTAAAAGACATGAGATTCATAATGATAAAAATTTATATCAACCTAAAGAATTAAAGCTATAAGACAAAAGAATGTGAGAAAAAAACAAAAATAAGATAGAAAGACTATCATAAACTAGCCTTTGATTTTCCAACATCATATCCTACAATGTGGTAAGAAATCTTAATTAAATGCTTATCAGTTATTAGCACTGCATCATCATAGACAAAACACATTACACCATTATACGACTCACAATATGTGATGTAAATTTAAATATTAAACAAGTTTTAAAATCAATGTCATTAAATAATCCCAATTTAAAATGCTGCAGTCGAATTATTTCTATATAAAAACAACACTATATAAAAAGTTTTCCTTAGTGTAGGTTCAATTGCATTGTTCATCTATTAATAAAAAAAACAGAAGAACAATTATTTTGGACTACATTTTCATTAGGAAATAATTAGCAAATTTTACATCAGTGTTGTGATTTCGCTGTCATTCAGTAAAGAGCAATTTTGTAGTCTTATTCTAGAATATTTTATTATATTTAATTCATTTGACATATATTAAAAGCATATATATATATGCTAAAAACTTACATAAACTATGATTTATATCAAATTGTGTAAAAATAATAATGAGATTAGTAATGGAAGGAATGCAAAATTCAAAAACATCTAATCAGGATATTAGATTTAAAAAAAATAAAAGGAACATTTTCTATATAACAGAAATGAACAAAATTAAATAATATTTGTAAAACAGTATTCTTAAAATAGAAAATATATTAAAAAGCTCTCTATACGTATTGCCACTCAGTGCAAGCCAGAGTAATCAATGTATGCCAGAAGGCTTGTGCATAAAACCCCCGTCTAATGCCTCCTCACTGACGAAGGCCACAAGCCAGAAACTAATCTGGGGTTATGCACAAGCCTTCTGGAATCCATTGATTACTCTGGCTTGCACTGAGTGATAATATGTGTAGAGAGTTTTACCTGTTTCAATAAGTTAAGAGCAATAGTGATCATGTGAAGAAAATATATTCTTAGATAAAGATAATTCCAGAAAACTATTAGAAAGGAAATTAAGGAACAAGCCAGTGCATCACAGTAGAACAAATACCTCAATAACAAGGGCCAGTTACAGATCAGAAGTAAAATGTAGGAACATTTTAAGACCATCTAATCTTAATTATGGTTTTAGTAAATCTTTAGGCCGAACTATAAATTTGTAAGTAGTCATCTATTCAGTTCTATTATAATAATTAATCATATCAAAAGAAACTGGATATGCGAATCCTGTCAAGAACACCAGCCAGTGAATACTGTCCTATAATGAAACTGTAGATTCTCAAATTATTCTAATTGAGAATATAATTGAAATTGCAGGTCTGGGAGTAAGTTGAGTGTTAAAAAGCAAAACAATGGCTAAAAACATGAATGGAAAATAGTCATAAAGAAATGGTTTCCCATTTCATTAAGATTGTGGAGAGTATAATGCTGTGGCTCAGTTAAAAGCAATCGTGGAATGTGTGTTAGCTATTCGCATATATACATTTAACGTTTTAACAAAAGTTCATACTATAAACTTACACTACAGATGAGGAAAAAAAAGTGTATTCATACTATAAACTTATAATTATAAAATTCTAAAACATTTAATCGGGTTGTTAGATGAGGAAAAAAAAAGTATTTTAGATAATAGAAAGTTATTTCTAAGATAGCAATTTTAAAATACAAAATCGTGATTATTTAGTGAATTGTTAAAATGAACAATTAAGCTGCAAGTCTGGGAAGAGATTGGCACGTAAAGCTAGAAGAAACACCTAAAAGAATGACCTCGGCATGCCTTAATTAATATCTATTGACATTCGAAATCACAAATGTAATCTAAGGACCTTTAGAGGCTATTTCGCTATTACTAAAGTCTTCGCAAAGAAATTGCAAAATCTTGGATCAAATGTGACACTTAATGATTTATTATTTAAGTTTACTATATTAAATATTTGTACTAAACTACCCTCTGATGGACTCTCATTGATTTTTGATTTCGTTCGGATTCCCACTTTTGAAGCCCCGATTTCAGTTTGTTTAAAAAGTCCGGACAACAACAATTTCTAATTTAAAATTAAAAAACAGGAACTATTTTTACTTTTTCTTCTTCGTTTAATAATTTTAAAAATTATTTTCACTTTCAACTTCTTTATTCAAACCAATTTCCTTCCAATTTTTCAAAACGTTAAAGAGCAACTGCTGCGGAAATTGAACATCATGTGATCACAAACATTCATAGCAGTAGTCTGGTTTTTAGTAGTTGTATTTAATACCAAGCTGCTAAATCTGTTACTTTCATATAATTTTAAAATGTAAAACGTAAATGTTAATAAAATAAGTATTTACATTAAAAAAACTAGAGCTACATAGTGAGAATTATTACATTTATATAAATTTGGTCTTACAATTTAAGTACATATAGTTAACTCACACTATCCTAAATAAATATAATTAAATCTGAGTCAATATATATACAGATTTATAAGAATCTTACCATGGTCATCCTTTTTTAAACACGAAAATAGCAGTAATAAAATTAAATAAAATTTTGATAATTATATCCGTCTAAACTTGTTGTATAATGCCCTCTATCGGGATAGTTAAGCTTTCATTAAAAATGTTTCAATCTTTATAAATTACCTTAACTAATAAAAATAGTCCTTTCAGCTTTTTTTCAAAAGAATCCATCCACTGATTAATATCATGTAAAAATCATTTTCTCACAGCTTTCGTTATGTAAATAAAAATTTTGTCTTTATATATATGAATAGTACAATTTTTATGATTTTTACCCTACATTTTGTAACTTTATTCATTATCATGGATTGTTCATTATTATCTAAAAATATAAAAATATTAATGACAAAAACATGAAACAAAATGAAATATATAAATGACAATACTGAATATATTTATCATCAAATGATATTAATGTAATATACGAAAATAATAGAGATACACCAGATGTTGGAATTATGCAATATTTATTTTGATATATGTTGTTTTCAACTACCAAACTGAATACCAACAAAATAACAAAAATTATAAATAATAAATTTCAAAGAAAAACATCAAATAAGTTGAAAATATATTTATTTACCTTCATATAGATAACACATTATATACAATTTCCCCTTTAGTAATTCCGATAATTACTAACAACTGATCACCCAGCAGTTATTCACACACATATATCTTACGAAATCCAAAATAGAAATAAAGCAAACTAACTCCTTCTTTTTAAAACTTGTTTTTTATATGACTATTACATGAAAAAAATATCCAATGTTTCGACTATTTTATATAGTCTTTTTCAAGGCACACTAAAATAAAATAATATATATATATAACAAATAACACATATTCCATAAAAATAAATAAATAAACAAAAAATTACAAAATATATTCATATCCAAAAATATACCTTATCTCACTCCCCTTTCCTATTACCAACAAACACAACTCAAAGAGAAACAATTTCCTTTTATTAAAAAAAAAATCTATATATATCTTTTAAAACATTTAATTAAAAACCTATTATTTTCTTTTCTGTTTATCTATTAACATCCTATTTACTTCTGGTTTTATTTCATTAATGTATACACTTTCTTTTATCATCCTTTCATTATATGACTTAATACATTCCAAAGGCTTTATATCAAAATCCCCATGCTTAAATTTATTCATGTGAATGTAAACGAAATCCGCATTTTATCTAATCAGTCCTTGACTTGGAAAACTATTTTCCACTGTTATGCCAATACAGTCCTCCCATGAATAAACACTAATCATGGTCATCACTACTCTCAGACCTGAATAAATAACCAACAAAACTTTATATTCACTGTCCGACTCCACACAGTTCTCATGAGCCTTATCAGGCATACACAAGTAAAAATAAGACTGGTGTGATCTATTCAAGTTCCCTATCTGGCTGTTTGCACCTACTAAGGCTCAGTCTTTATATGGCATCTCTCGTAGCAGAAATGTCACCCCAACTTTTCCAACAGCTTTTCTATGGGTTCTTTTTTCCTGACATCCCATGTCACTACGGCAATTGCACCCAACTCACGAATGGTAAGAAAAAGCTCCTGCTCTTTTAAGCACACACTATTTATACTTTTTCGCAGTTTAATATCTGGTATTAATTATTATAGAAGGTAATAGCTATTTACATTAAGCTATTCCCATTCACTAATGTGTCTTTTCACATATTAGCATCAAGCTTTTAATTGCATAAGAGTACATTCCTTTCACTTGCAATTAGTCTTTCAAATATTGATTAAACTGACCCTTTCTCTGTGTTCTTTTGTTTAATTAATTTAAAATAGCTTAATGTTCTAATTAAACAATACAAGTCTTTTCTAAATGTAAATCCATTAAGCTTTTCCAGCATTACTATTCATATTTCCTTTATCTATAAGCAAGCTTTTTTCATTGCTTTTAACTAACATATCTTTCTATATTTAAGTTTCTTTTCTATTTTTTCTGGAGTCACAAATCCTAACATTATAATTTATACACAATATGGTTACTAAAGCAATATTTTTTTTACAAAATATGACAATATGTAAAATAGATGATTATGACAATCATCAATGGTATTCCATCCCATGGATAGATCCATAGAGCAGAGACATTACTAATTCATCCACCTTGCCATTCTGTCCTCTTCATTGCTTCAATTCCATACAACTCTTCCCATCCCTTATATCATTCAGCAATGTCAATCTTTTCCATTCTTGTTTCCACTCATCATTCCTGTTAAAACAATTTTCATTAAACTATACTTTTTTATTAATAAATGCCTAGATCCAGTTTTTCTTTCTATTTCTAATTTTCTCAATCAATCTTCTTTTTTTATTTATTCTTTTCAAAACTTTTTAATTGGTTATTTTATTCATCCAACATGTTTTCCATCCTTTTCCATGACCACATCTCAAAGGCTTCCAATCTTTTCCTAATTTTAATTACCCAATGTTTATGTTTCACAACCATATAGTTGTACTCTCCACATATAGCATTTAAGCATCTTTTCCATAATTCTCTCTTCAATGTCCAATGCTTCCTTTGCCAATGTTATTCTTCTTTTAACTTCATCTGCACTTCTTCCATCTTCACTCAACCAACTACCCAAATATTTAAATCCAATTACATGTTAAATTATGTTATTATGGATTTCAATTTGCAATCTTTTTTAATTCTTCCTTATCCATAACACTTAGTCTTCTCAATATTAATTTTCATTCCATATATCATTTTTCCAGTTTATTCAAGATATTCTGAAATAACTTTTCATCCTCAATTATAAAAGCCATATCAACTGTATATCCTATATTTTCCTATTCTATCTCCAATATTTACTCCTCCAGTCTAGATAACTATTTAACATGTTTTCTAAATACATATTAAAAATAAATGATAATGGAGCTATTATTATAGACCTGTTGGTCCTTTATCTATATAAAATTTTTGAAAAGATAATTACAACTTGTCCACAGTGAACTTTGAATTTTATCCAACTAAAAGAAAAAGCAGTGTTTAAAGGTGACTTTATCACAGTGGTTCACATTTAAGTATTGAAAAAAGTTATAGAAAAGAACAAAGAATATGCGTTGCCATTATGTTTTGTATTTGTGGATTATGAAAAGTCATTTGATTCTATAAGCATTTCTTCACAGATTAAACATTGAACCATCATGATATAGATGCAGGATATTGTCATATTATGAAGAATATTTATCCAAATGCATCATCCATGCTTAAATTATATAAATGTATTAAGAAGACTAACATTGAGAAAGTGTGTGACAGGGTAACTTCACATTACCAAAAAATTTTGCAGCAGTTTTAAAATAAGTATTTTGTGAATTAAAATGGGAAGTAAATAAAGATTTTTGTGAATTAAAATGGGAAGTAAATAAAGATTATTTAAGTCACCTAAATTTTGCAGATAATGTAACTGCTTTTGCAAATAATGCTTCCGAACTTCAGGAAATATTGCAAAAGTTATCAGATGAAAGCAAAAATAACAGGACCAAAAACAAATGCTAAAATGACTAAAACAAAGTTTAAAAACCCCAGAAACTAAAGTATGATAATGATAAATTAAAAGATGTTAAAAATTCCAAATGCCTTGGTCAAATTATTAATACAGATGGAAACATTATGGATGCAATTAATCATAAAATAAAACTTGGAGGGCTTCTGGAAGAACTAACTTCATATTAAATAAAATTATTTTTGTTTGAAGAAAAATTTTTTTAATAAATGTGTGTTACGAGTTCTTATTTATAAATTTGAGATCCGGGAATTTAACAGAAAAACAATACAGTGACTTTGGACCAGTCAACAAAGTACGGAAAGATGTATGTTAAGAATAACAAGAAGGAATTGAAAATGAAGTACATGGGTAAGAGAGCAAGCAGTTATTACTGACATCATTGAAAGAATTAAGAAACTAAAGTGGAACTGATTAGATACATTGATAGAAGGAATAATGGATAGACAGTTGAAATCTTAAGCGGTATTGAAAGAAATTCTAAAAGACCTAGAAAAAGACTATATGTGAATGTGTAGATTAAATAAAAAAGTTTGTTAGTGTGATGTTGACAAATGAGACTAGAAATCAAAGAAAGTCGATTAAAAGTGAAGAGATCTTCATGCTGCCATGAATTGATAGTGTTTGAAAATAATGATAATAACAAAAAAAACTTATTTATGGTTGTAACACCATTTTTTAATATATGTATTCTACATTGTAATTTACAAATTTTATTTTGTGTTTTGTTTTTCGTCATATTTACATTTTATCTTACTTTTTCCTTTAATTAATAAATATAATAAATATATAATATAGTCATAAAATATAAAATATAGTCATAACATAGAAAAAAAATGTAAAAATTCCATGATTAGGTAATATACAAATTTATAAAAGATGTTGAAGAAAAAATTTTATAAGATGGATTATTATTAATACATAATATATAATAATTATAGATTATGGATGTAATATAAGGGAAATTTTGTAAAAATTCACCAAACAAAAAAAAAAGTTTGTCAAAGAACATATGAAATGAAAATTTTATATTATGTCAAAACTTTTACATGAAGTAAAATTACTTTAATCAAGTATAGTAAAGTTGTAATTATTTATTAAGCACACAGGAAATATATGCGAACATTTTAAAGACAGGTTTTAATCTGTACCAAATGTGCCTTGAAATTTATAATAGTCAAGCAATATCTTTATTTTGCTGTAGAGGGACCTCTCAAACCATGACATAAGATAGTGACTTTTATAAAATA
Organism: Epiperipatus broadwayi; assembly: GCA_028023455.1. Classification (NCBI taxonomy): domain Eukaryota; kingdom Metazoa; phylum Onychophora; class Udeonychophora; order Euonychophora; family Peripatidae; genus Epiperipatus; species Epiperipatus broadwayi. The sequence continues at coordinate 1,993,301 of JAQFVV010006286.1, read as the reverse complement.
AGAGCAGAGTCTTTTCTTTAACCTAACTTTCCACTTATATAGGGCAATCTGAAGCATCTTGATTTGGGAGTGTGAAGCTGTTGTCCTCTCCATTGTTTAAGTCCACTATTTCCTATATAAATTAATATTCACGAAATCTTGCAATTTACGAGTTAATATTGCAATTTTTATACTGGAAATATATAATCTATAGTAAAGTTGTAATTATTTATTAAGCATCCATATAACTGAAAAGTTAGGTTAAAGATAAGACACTGCTCTTATCTTTATAAAAGTCACTATCTTGAGTCATGGTTTGAGAGGCCCCTCTATTGGCAAAATAAAGATATTGCTTGACTATTATGAATTTCAAGGCACATTTGGTATAGGTTAAAACCTGCCTTAAAAGTGTTTACATATACTTCCTGTGCACTTAATAAATAATTACAACTTTATTACAGTTTATATATTTCCAGCATAAAGATTGCAATATTAACTCGTTGTAAATCGCAAGATTTTGTGAATGTTAATTTGTATAGAAAATAGTGAATTTAAACAGTGGAGAGAACAACAGCTTCACACTCCCAAATCAAGATGCCTCAGATTGGCCTATATAGGTGGAAAGTTAGGTTAAGGATAAGATGCCACTCTTATCTTTATAAAAGTTGCTATCTTGTGTCGTAGTTTGAGAGGTCCCTCTATTGGCAAAATAAAGACATTGCTTGACTATTATAAATTTCAACTAATATATATTAAGGCTATAACCTTAAATCTAAACACAAGATTAACGACTTTAAAAGACAAGAGCAGCCACTCTTATCTTCGACCTAATTTCTAAATGTATAGATGAATCTAAAGCATTTTGATTTGAGAGCGGAAAGCTATTAACTACTTCATTGATTAAGTCCACAATTTCTATACAAATTAACATATGTGAAATTTTTCGATTTACAAGTCAGTATGATTTTAGGTGCATAGTCTTTAGGTTATAGCCTTAATGTATATTATTTATATAATGAGTATGCGTTTTACAAATTATCAATTACAGTTTTAAATTGTTTTAAAAGATTTCTAATTATAAGAACTTCATATTGACTTATTGTAAATTAACTCCTTGAGTCTGAAGAGCCCCTGAACAAAAATTTAGACTTTCAACTGAGTTTGCGTGGAATTGGTAAGCAGTACACTTACGGTTCTCAGACGATTTGATCCACCATCTTTTTCCAATTTAAAATATGACACTTAAATTTAAAAAAGTAATTCCTGTCATCACATCTACAAATAGATTTATGAAGATACATTGATATTTTTAAATTAATTTCATGATAAATAAAATAAAGTCAAAAATTGTGTAAATGAATAGATATAAGAATGATTCTATAGAATATAGACTGAAAGAAAACAGTATAATATAAAAATATTAATTTAATTTTAATATTTTGATCACCTACAATTAATTTTATATTTTCAATAAAGATGCAATCTTCCTGTATTAATAGAGCAATTTCAGATATATGCTATTCCAATATATATATAAAACAAATAAAAATACTAAAATTCATGTTTACTACATTATGCCCATCTGCATTAATTATGTTATGACTGCAGAAATTTATATTTTGTAGTGTCATCACTAAATCTAACATTCTCAAGTAATTAATTATATTGAAAGAAGACAGACTATTTTCTCATTTGCCTCTCCAAAGATTGATATCCAATAGTAGTTTCTTCAATGAAAGATTTCTAAGTATAAAAATACTATTATATTTAAAAAAGATCTGATAAAATATTTCTGTAAACATTCTGAAACATTAAAAGTTTAGCTGAGTTAAAAGGGGTAACTCCAAGCTATTCAATTTTAAGTAGGATTCCAGAATCAACATAGATTAAAAATATCCAAAAATTGACTGCGGATAGTACATTATGTTTCTATAGAAGTAAAAAGACTATCTAAAACATGTTTGCTATTTTATTTTTTAAAAGAACTATGGTAAACTAAGTTTTTTGTTTGAGTGAATGAAATGACACTCACAATAAATATAGTCTTAAGGTTATAGCCTTAATAAATATTACTTTAAGTAACAAGTATGCACTTTATAAATATAATTATTACAACTTTATATTATCTTAAAAGAATTCTAAGCATAAGATCTCAACACTGACTCGTAAATCGAAAGACTTCAAGAATGTTAATGTGTTATAGAATTTGTGGACTTAATCAGTGAGATATTTAATAGCCTTACGCTCTCAAATCAAAATGCTTTAGAGTCTATTTATTTAGAAAGTAGGTTAAGATAAGAGTGGCTGCTCTTGTCTTTTAAATAAATCTTGTGTTTAAGATTTGCAGAGGTCCCTACTGTCATTTTTTCAGGCGCATAGTCTTAAGTTTATAGCTTAATAAATATTACGTTAAGTAACAAGTATGCACTTTATAAATATAATTATTACAATTTTATGTTATCTTAAAAGATTTCTAAGCACATTATTATTTATACTAAAATTTTGTTTGTACTCTAATATTAATTTGTATATGCATAAAAACATGTAAAAAAGCATCTGTGTTATATATGTTTCTGCAAGTTAAAAAATACTGCATATCAACAGATAACACAGTGCTTGTGCATTCATTGATTACTCTAGCTTGCTGTGTGTGGCAATATATATAGTGAGTTTTGCCTGTTTTAACAAGTTATACACAAGCATAAGAGGTAGTGATCATGTGATGTTTATTGGCTTAAACAATATGCACTGTATTATATAAAATGTATAAACAAAGTGTGAGCTGTTACCTGTTATAAGAAAGATATGCTAAGGTAGCTTCCAACAAAATATAGCAGATGTCATGCCTCATTGTATACCATTCCAAAAGAGAGTGTGATAGTGTATTAAAATGTAAGTATTAGTTTGTATAGAAATGTTTACATTACATATGCATTTGTAAATATTTATTTTATATATATATTTGTAACTTTTGATAGAGACTATAACTAAATAATCCAAACATTGGATTTTTAACTATTATTTGCGTATATTTATCCACTGGTTAAACACATGCTTTTGCAAAAAAAATATTTTTAAGTATTTTCTTTAAATTATTTTAGCCATTTAAAGTTTGCGAAAGAATTTATAAAATTATATAATAAGATAAATTAAATGAATTCATAAACAAACCCATACTCCAAAAATTACATTCAAAACAATTTATAAAAAACAATTAGAAAATAAAATCAATTGGCCACTGGTCATTAACATCAACTTTCCCTCCACTATTTTTGTGGTTTTTAATACAAATTAGACTGAAATGTAATTGTTTGAGGAATCCCCAACTTAGAATCTGTGATAAACATCATCATTTGCCTTTAAATGAAAACACCATGTCATGGATGGATGTGACTGATGGTATTTTTTAAATATCTCATCTATGAAATAAAATCTTAGAAATGGATAACAAAGAATTCACCATTTTCTACATGTGAAGTTTTAAAACTTAATAAATAATAATTAAATTTATCTGAAGGAATTTTCATGACTTGAAACCTATTAGAAGGAATAAAATGTGTATATCAACTTGGATAAAAGTATTCATAAACTTTCATGCATAATGATAATTATATGCATGATTTATTGTTATTATATATATATAAATTTAATTTTATGCATTAGGATTAGTTAATGTTCTCATCAACATAAGGAGATCAGGTAGTATGCTTTTCTTTTATTGATTAAAAGTAGGTTGTTCACTTATTATTATATTTGTTAAATAATAATATTAAACCATTAAGCATCACGTGATCACCATCTCTTATATTAGCACATAATTGTTTAAAAACAAAGCAAAACTCTCCATACAGTAGTGCCACTCTGTGCCAACCAGAGTAATCAATGGATGCCAGAAGGCTTGTGCATAAAATCCCTATCTAATGCCTACTCATCTAGTTTCTGGCTTGTGGTTAAGATCTAGGTGCAGTGCTCTCAAATCCAAAGCTCTTCACTGACGAAGGCCACAAGCCAGAAACTAGTCTGGGGATATTGGATGAGTAGGCATTAGATAGGGATTTTATGCACAAGCCTTCTGGCATCCATTGATTATTCTGGTTGGCACAGGGTGGCACTACTGTATGGAGAGTTTCGCTTTGTTTATAAATAATATTCTCAAATTATTCTATTGGATATGAAATTCTTGTTTTATATAGCTCATATTTGATTTCCATATGGCCTATAGTATTGCAGTGTATACATAGAAATGAATACTATTGAGTAGGATGTTTTGTGTGAGGATTTTAATGTTGTAAAAATGAGCCATGTAGATATTATGCTTGTTTAGAGAAAGATAAATAGGTATTTGTGAGTTTTCAGAATGACCAAGATGGCAATCCATATTTTTGATGAAATTTTGATAAATATATAGTTTCGAGGGCTTATTAAGATGGAGTCTAATTTCATTAACAACCTTCCAAAATTAATGTTAAATTTTAAAAAGATAATTGCTATGTAGGTGTATACTAAAATACACATACATATATAGGTATAAATTACTAATGAAAATAAGTAATGAGTTTAAATTAAAGAATTTTAAAAGCTGATTCTTTTAAAATAGAAAATAAAAGTTAATTATAACTTTTAAGATTACAAAAAATATTATTTTCTAAATGTAGTTTAAATAATGAGAATGAAGTTCAGTATGATAATGAGAGGCAAAATGAATGATTAAAGGAATTTGAGTTTAGATTTCCTTTATGAGATAAACTACATGCTTAAAAATAACTCATTAATAGACAATGATTTAAATTTTTGTATCCAGCAAGGAGCAGTGAAAGGAAGAATCGCCTGAGCAGATGGACAGGAATATAAGCCAATCAACATCAGGGATTGAAACAATGAATGAACTCAATGCAAATACAATTCTTGGAGCTTCACCTGGGCACATGGACTTCTAAGGTGCAGAACTTTCCCCAAATGCACAGGGACTTCAAGTGTGGAGAGCTGGCCTCTGAACATATTAACAGCCAGCTAGGACTCTTGCAGGTCATATTGATGTATATGGTTTAGGTACACCTATGGGCATAGGTATATGTATAACATATATAGATGTATGGCTAAGAATATTATTAAATTGCCTTTAATCCAAACCTGATAGAGTTGTGTAATTAATTATTGGGGATTGATTATCGTTAAATAAGTCTGGAATGGTTAAGTTCGCAGCTAAAGTGTCCAACAGCATAGAAGTCTGGACTTAGCAGAAATAAATTCCAATAAACTTTATTGTCAATCTTTATTGCAATCATTCAACATTTACAAAATTAATATTAAATTTTTAAAAAAGGAATAAATTCCTATAAACTTAATTGTCAATTTGTATTTCAATTATTTTTTTTAATTCCTGAACATAGGGTAGTGAAAGGACTACAATCTCCCGAAGACGTGTTAGTTGCCTTTACAAAAAATGAGTAGAAGGCTTACAACCTCCCAAGTTACGTTTACAAAAAAATTAACCAATATATATAAATTTAATAATTACAGTTTATTCATGTCGGCGGCATGCAATCACTAATGGATTCCACGTCACTACAAATGAATAGTTGTTGTTGCAATACGCCACATAAATTCGGGCAAATAGGAATCCAGGTGTTGTCGTGTAATTCCCCAGTTTTTTTTCTTTTTATTTTCATATCATGACCATTAATGCACACTTTTCTGGAGAGTAGGGTTCCATACCTTTGGAAATACTCCACTGCATACAGTTCTGGGTAATCCTGACGTTTAGCGCCCCGAACAATTCGCCCTCTATTTTTAAAAAAATGAACTATTTTTTCACTATGTAACTATATCCAAGTGTAAATGCTAATAAAAAAAGATTAAAAAAAATACTTACATTTACATGCGTATTTTTCACGTATAGCGGTCTTTGCTGTATATAGAACTGTAAATAAATGACGTATATTAACTGTAAATGTTTTTCCGTAAAGAAGAATAAATAACAAGAAAACAAACTTACATTTTTAGGAGTAATTGGAAGCCACACAAGCGAGGAAATGCACGAAAAGCCACACAAGCGAGGAAATGCACGAAAAGTCGTCGCGTGCGTGAGATTTCTGAAAGAAAATTCCTGCAGGTAGGATGAGAACAAAGGTGTGCTCATCCCAAATTGGTATTTTAGCTTATGCTATGCGACAGAGTGGACATAGGCACAATTCCACGCGGTCAAGCAAAAGTAGTTCAGAATTTGTCTCGTGTCACAAATGACGCGTGACCAAATTGCGTGAGTCTAAATACAGCCTAAAAAGTAATTATTTTTTTGGTTATTTATTATTCTTTATGTAATTGCAGAGTATATGTAACTATAAATGTCTTTTTTACATGAAGATGAATAAATAAAATGGATGTAACAAAACTTAATTTTTTAGGCTCTATTTAGTCTCACGCAAAGTTGCTATAAAAATTATGAACTACTGTACTTTGGTCATTTGTGACACGTGACACAATTCTGAACTACACGACGCTCTTCCGATCTTGCTTGACCGCGTGGAATTATGCCTATGTCCACTCTGTCGCATAGCATAAGCTAAAATACCAATTTGGGATGAGCACACCTTTGTTCTCATCCTACCTGCAGGAATTTTCTTTCAGAAATCTGCACGCACGCGACGACCTTTTCGTGCATTTCCTCGCTTGTGTGGCTTTTCGTGCATTTCCTCGCTTGTGTGGCTTCCAATTACTCCTAAAAATGTAAGTTTGTTTTCTTGTTATTTATTCTTCTTTACGGAAAAACATTTACAGTTAATATACGTCATTTATTTACAGTTCTATATACAGCAAAGACCGCTATACGTGAAAAATACGCATGTAAATGTAAGTATTTTTTTTAATCTTTTTTTATTAGCATTTACACTTGGATATAGTTACATAGTGAAAAAATAGTTCATTTTTTTAAAAATAGAGGGCGAATTGTTCGGGGCGCTAAACGTCAGGATTACCCAGTTCTGTATTACGAAGACCCCAAATTTTGACTATTATCATTATTTACCAAAAAAAAAAAAAACTGGCCAAAAAGAAACACGCTTAACTGAAAGTTACAATAATAGTATTTTTCTTGCTATGACGTATTACGCTTAACATGTTTTTCGCCAGTAAAATTTCATCGAAGATTAGATAGACGATGTCATGGCAACAAAGACACGGGCATGACTAATCTATGGGATTGGTGATTTTTTGATCGTGGTGATCTGTGAGATTTAAGTCGAGAGACCATGTCAAATTTTGTCATATTGTCTTTTGCTGTTAACGGAGTCACTTCGTAGCAATTTTTGTGAGATATTTCAGTTTTTTATTGACATTTTTTGATATTGTTCAGAGTTTTTTTTTACGTAAGTTGTTAAAAAGTTTGATTTCTTTTTTACAATTTTTTTTTCATATCGATATTAATACTATAATTTTCAAAAATTTACAGATTTGCCTCCATTTTGAGATTTTAACTGGATTTCATACAATTTTTTTTCATCCATTTTTATTCCTTTTATCTTAATGTAAGTTAATGAAAAGTTGATTATTTGATTTTTTCTTCTTTTTTGCATTTACAGATTTGCGTCCATTTTGTGATTTCAATTTTTTTTTTCATGTCCATTTTTATTCTTTTTACGTAACTGTAAGTTATTGAAACTTTGATTTTTTTACTTTTTTTTTTTTATCATTTTGAGATTAATACTATGATTTTTTGAAATTAACAGATTTTAATTGGGAATGTCTGAAACTACTAATGTACAGCTGTGGGATTTACCGGATTTTGAACAAGAAGCCATTAGTTTTTTCCGGAATCATGGAGTTATGTCAAAGTTTAAATTATGCGAAAACGGCCACGAGATGATTAGCGGCCCCCAAACCTTTACCGAAAAAATACATTCATAATTCAGAAAAACGGTGGCGTTGTAATCTGAAGGGTTGCTTTAAAAAAAAAACTCCAATAAGAAAAGGAACGTGGTTCTAAGGCCCAAAAATTTCTTTTGTAACAGCTCTACGTTTTATACATAGCTGGGCGAAACAACATCCATAACTTTGTGCGCAGAACAGTTCAACATGGCTGATAAAACTTGTAGATTGGAATAATTATCTACATGAAGATTACTACGCCTAGAGAAACTTTTTTTTTTAATTAAATATTGTCAATTAATTATCAGAATTCATCTCTTTTTTAAAAAATTTAACATTAATTTTGGAAGATTGTTAATAAAATATGGGCTGCCATCGCGGTAAGTCCTTGAAATTGTATATTGGTCATTCTGAAAAATCACAAATACCGATAAATATTTCTAAATAAGAAAATTAATAAGATGATAGTATGTTTAAATATAGGACATATTGGGATCTATTAAACATGGAGTAATCTTTTGTTTAATTAACTGGAGATATTAGAAATCCTATCCATAGGCAACCGTTATTGGTTTGTGTATTTACGTAAACATTTCCTGTTACACATAGTGCATCTACCGGTGATCTCTTTATTGAGAAAAACACTCGTATAAAAACTTTGTTATACAAGAACATTGTGCGAGTGTTAACATAATTATCTTATATATTTTATTCGCTCTATCCTATGCATTTATTTTGTTTAATAAACTAATTGTTTATTTTTTAATAAAGGCATTGTCTTTTACTTATCATCATCACTCTCATGGTTAATCTTTAAGGTGATCATATTAGTATAATTTTAGTATTAAATTTTCATTATAATTTATTATATTCATAAAGTGAATAGTATTTACATTAAAATTGCACTACAGCTTATTCACACCACTTTCACAGCTGTTTATATACTACTGTATAAGGTATAATATGCTGGATACAATCTCAAAATGCCCATTTGTATCCCATATAACTTGAAAACTATTTCCTATAGATAGCTAAGAGTCATTATAGTATTAAGAGAGTACTAGAAATAATATTTAGGTGAAATTTTACTTTTAACAATTGTGATTTTTGCTAGACCCAATTATATTTTTTTCGTAGTGAGTATAGATTTATTAACACATTTTAAATGCTGAATAATTCCCTAGATTTATTATTAGTAAGAATGTGCACATGTAATAGTACAGTAGTGGATACTATTCATGTGACATGTAATTTTGCTTGCTAATTTTATTACTATTTTTGAAAGGGTAAGCTAAGAGTAAGGCAGTCACCACTTTGTGACTGGTCATTTTGACCTGCCATTTTTCATTACAATATCAACTACAAGTGTCCAGGTAATTTAAAGTATGTTATAGTTTTATATTTTTATTTATTGCACCAATACTAAAAACTTAAAAAATAATAGATATTTTTTTTATATATTAAATGCTATAATGGTCTTGGGGGGGTGAGAAATTAATTTAATCCCTATTTTTATAGTAAGGGATTGACTTAATTAATTTCTGCATCCCCCATGCTTTTATTTTAAGATAAATCTAAAAACTCCAATTGTGGTTGAAGAAACAATTTTTTTAATATTTTTTAAAAATGTTTACCTTCATTATTTAATCTATGATTTTTTTTAATGTAAATTTTAATTATTGTAGACACTAAATTGTATTTTCAATTGGAAGATGGTGTCAACATTTTATTTGCCTTAGAGAAACTAATCATAAATTGTTTATAATGAAACTGATGTTTTTAGTTTTTGACTTTGGAAATTTCAGTTTTAGGAAGTTCTAAAAAATTTTATCACAATATTTACTAATTATTCAATTAGATAAATCATGTTGAAATGAGCAACAATTTATGGAATATTACAAGAAATAATATTCACTTTTATAAAAATTTAATAAATTCTACAATGATACTTTATTATATTTCTTGAAAAATTGTTACAAAGTTTAATTTTATTATGCTTGTCTATTACTGCTTCTAATAATGTGTGTGGAGTAGATGTGTGTGTCAATATCAGTGATGAATCTCGAAAAATGTCATTAAGAAGTATACTTATGCTGTATGTTCCTGTTTGATTACTAAACCAAAGAGATTAGAAAAGTGATTGGTCTCCATTCTTGGAAAATGATTATTAGTTTAATAATTGTTAATGTCATATTTTCATATTGCTAATATTTTAAGAACATCATGAATTTTCATCAATGTTGGCAAAAATAAGTTGACAAATATCAAAACTTTTAAGAATAGGTGTCTCCATTAAATTTTTTATCCTTGCTAACATAGTTATTTATTCTTAGCATAAGGGAGAAAAATTTGCTCTTAATTATGTCTACATTAATCTATACTAATTTTGTTTACCATTATTAACTTCAGTTTGATTATTAAACCAACACTATTAAGAGACTCTGTTTCCATTCTTGGATAATTGATTATATGCCATATTTTCATGTGGTTATATTAAATTCATTCTGAATGCTCACCACTGTTCGTAGCATAAACTTATAATTGATAAAGATTGAAGAATAAATGAATCCTTTTTATTATTTATCTTTATTACATGTATATAGCATTATTTATTGATAGCTGTAGAGAGAATGGTTTGTTTACCTTAATTATATATATACTATATTTAATGTTTTCATAGTTATATGATGTAAATAAAGGATTTTTTGAGTGTTTATTATTTGTATTATTTCTCAACATTTCAGTGAAATAATGACTGCCATTGTAAAGGTCAGGTTTTTAAAGAAAAGCATTAGATCATGAAATTGAGTGTGAGGTAAAGAATGACATTGAGCATTCCAGATATGTGCATTAACAAAATATTTATTTTTTTCAGCTTCACCATTAATTGATTTCAAGTTTATATTAGATGAGATAAAATAGGTAGTCTCCACAAAGCTGGAATATGTTGTACTTCATCTGCTTTACTCGAATCAGTTGGTCTTTTTAACAAATTAAATGTCTGGAACTTAAAAATAGTGAGTTAAATAATGACCCTTTATAAAAATAGGTCTAAGAAAATTAAATATTATTTTCCCCCATTAATGAAATAATCCTTTAAATTAAACCTGAAGAATATACAGCCAACTCTAATTGTTATCTTTTTCTTTTAGTGCAGCCAAGTAGTTACAATATATATATATATAAATTAATTTTTTTGTAAGGTATATATATATGGAACCATTAAACAATAACTTGTAAATATCTAGACAAATATTAAATAATCTATGTTCACATATATTATAGCACATCTTTACACAGTTTTTGTCATAATGTAATCTATATAAACTAATGTTTTTACTCTATTCAGAAATGTACCCCCCTCCCCACTTTCTTATATAGAATATCAAACCCATTCTTGTAAATACAAGGATCAGTAATGTAAACATGAGTTCCAGAAGAAAATAGTGTATACTTTTTTTAGTCTTGACTAAAGTTTCCTTCTGAAACTTAAAATAATAAATGCTTTTATTTATTTCCACTAAAAAGCCAAAAATAATTCTTCAACTACAACTGGAAGTTTTATATTTAACTTGAAATAAATCATGGGATATTCAGAAATTAATTAACTTGTTTAACATTCAAAGGCAAAAACAATTATAAACAACTAAACTTGAAAGAAGAAAATTATTTAAAAAAATGAAAATTTTGAGTCAGACTTACAGTTTTAAATATTCAAAGAAATACCATAATATTACAACAAATACTCTAAAAATCAAAGTAAGTATTGCAGATAATAAATAAATGTAAAGAATTGGCATTGAAAAATAATAAAAAAATACAATATCACATGAATTAAATTGTAAATTAATTGCTAGCTACATATAAGATTAGTCATGTAGTAACTAGTCTCTTAAGTTTATTTAATGGTTATTCATAAATAAAGTATTTTTTTTGTTTTTAATTTTGATGAGATATAGGAGACTATTGTAATTTACAAGTGAAATATGCCATAGATAATATCAAATATTTAACTACAATCAAGTTTTCATATTTAGGATAGAGTTTACATGAAACTTGGCTAACTTTTACTGTTGAAAAGTGAATCAGTTGTAGCAGCAATGTCATATACTTCATCTTTGTTGGCAAGAATTAGAATTTAACTCAATAATTGGAATTAGACATCTTGGTTAAGGCATCAATGGACTGAACAAAAAATTTTGTGTTTTCTAAAGCCTTTGTTGATTACTTCAATTGCTTATAGAGATTCCCTGTAATAAATGGTAAAGACCAAAAACAATCCTGGTGAGTGATAAAAAATCGAAGACCAAAGACAAATTATTTTCTGAGTCTCTACTTATAGTTATTAATTTTATAAATCATATTCTTTCATTATAACCGATACAAGCCAGTAATTATTTTGAATCACCCATTTAGAAATTTCCTTAGATAAAAAACATTTATTAGTTATGTTCCATACTATCGTGATACAATATCAAACATTTTCAAATTAATCTGATTTTTTGGTTAAACATAATTCAGTCTTCCTTAAAATAATTTTTTTTTCTATTAAAGAAAATTATTTGATTTTTTTTGCCCACAACTTTTTTAACAAATTTTTCACTTAGCTAAATTTTTTAAAAAATAAATAAAACCAACTATTTTTTATTTTTGAACATACATACATTTATATGCGTATAATATAAAAAAACTTAATTTTAATGACAAAATTTTACAATTTATAAAATCTAACTCCTGACTTCTAACTACTGTTATTTTTTAAATGTAAACTGAGATTGGCAATCTAACTCAATATTTTATATATAAATTGAGTCAAAGTTGGAAATTCAGTAAATAAAAAATTAGATAAAGAATAACATAATTTTAGTACTCCTTTTGTTTTATTGAAATAATTTATTATCATAACAGGCAAAACTCTCCATACACTAGTGCCAATCAGAGTAATCAATGGATGCCAGAAAGCTTGTGCATAAAATCCCCATCTAGTGCCTATTCATCCAATATCCCCAGACTAGTTTCTGGCTTGTGGCCTTTGTCAGTGAGGAGCCTTGGATCTGAGAGCACTGCACCTAGATCTTAGGATCTAATGCACCCTCCAGCAGCCACCTTTTATCTCGACTATAAAACTATGAGAATGAAATTGAAAACAATATTTTTTTGCCAGAAACTAGTCTGGGGATATTGGATGAGTAGGCACTAGATGAGGATTTTATGCACAAGCCTCTTGGCAACCATTGATTACTCTGATTGGCACAGAGTGGCATTACTATATGGAGAGTTTTGCCTGTTTAATAAGTTATATGCTAGTATAAGAGATGGTGATCATGTGATGTTTAGTGGTTTAACATTATCATAACTAATGAAAATTCTTATTAATGGCTATCATAGATCATGTATTCTTTGATATATATTGGTTTACAAAATGTACGCATGCATGAGTAAGAAATTCACAAAAAAATAATGAAAAGTTAAATATTAATATTAAAATAATTATTGTAAATAAATTAGAATCTTTTCTAAGCTGCTGAATTTACTTTAATAAAAATATTTGTTTAAAAAATAATTAAATTTATGTTGAAAAATTAAATTTTTTTTAAATGCATATATATAAAAAAAACTAAATCAATTCTATTCATTGCCAAAATACCTTTAGCTTTATAAATATCTCCAAAATATTAAGAGACAAGAATAAATAGTTTTTAGGAAAACAGAAAGAACTAACCTGTAAATATAAATATATGTGTATGTTTAATTTTTTAAAATAATTGTAATTATTTAGATTTGATCATTCCTTTACAAGTATATCTTTTTTCATAATTAATAAATAATATGATTTTATTTTAAATTTTATATTCTCTGAAATTTTTTATGATTGATATGATTATTTTTAGCCATTATCAATCCAATGTAAGATGAAAGTCTCTCCACATTCTCCAATGTCAAGCTTCTCTTTTTCACATTATCCCATCACACTTGTCTATTTCATTCTTCTGATATGCAGACATTTTCTGGTCTTCTGAAAATTTCTGTATCCCAGTTTAAGATTTCAAATTTCTATCTATTATCATCTATTTAGGAATACATTTAACCTAACTTGACTTTAGTCTTAATTTTTTCATTGATATTAGAAACACCTACTTATTTTCATTCCTTGTATTTTATTTCTGATTTCATTTTTTACATGCATCTCTCCATACTTTCTTGAGAAATATGAAGTTTCTGCATTGCTCTTCTAGTAATTATTCAAATCTCAGATGCATATGCAAATAATGCTTCAACACACTTCTTGAAATCTTTTTCAAAGACATATTTTTATTTAATAATTATTTCTAACAGACTTACCCCAAGGTTATTTTTATCATGTGGTAATAATCTGACCCAAAAAATTTGTAGTTGTTAACTTTTTTAGTTTATCATTATCAATCTCTATTTTCTTTTGAGAAATTTCATTGAACACTACTTTAGATGCTTTAACATTTACGTTTAGTCTTACATTGTCATGTTCATCTGAAACCTCTTGCAATATTTACTGAAACTAAAAAATGATCGGTAACAACAATTACATCTGTAAAATCTAAACGATTTAAATAATTTCCATTTATTTATTTTTTTAAGCTTAACTCCCAAAATAGTTTTTGATAAAACTGCTATAAAAGATTTTGAAGATATGGAGTTACCCTGTCATATTCTCTTCCCAATTTTAATCTTTCAAGTATCATTATGTAATTAAATTGTTGCTTTTACATTATCACTGAAGAAATGCTTATATAATCACATTCCATTTTATAATCTTCAAATTCAAAGCATAATGGTAACTCATGTTCATTGTTGTTTTATAACTACTCTCAGTACTTGGATATGTTCGCTGTAATAAATCCACTTTTAAATCCAGATTGTTCTTTTGGTTGCTTATAATTCAAAGTTCATTGTAAATAATTTGCACTTATCTTGGTGAAAATTTTGTAAAAAATTGATGAGGCTAATGTCTGTAATTTCTCATCTTATTATTTTTTGACTACTGTCTGTAATTTCTAATCTTATCATTTTAAAAGTATTACTAAGAATACTGCATTCTTCCAATCATCACATAGTTTTATTATTTAGACATATCAGATATTATGCATTGTATATCAGACATTATGTAAAGAGAACTTTAATAAATTGTAATTTATCAAAAAAATAAAATTATTTTTAAAATAATTGCATACAAAATTAATATAAGAAAGCAAAAGTTTTTTCAAAGGTATGTGTATGTATTTTTGAACATAGTGATAACTAAACAAGAAAATGTTTTTTACCAATTTAATACAATATAAAATATTCACAAAAATAGTCACAACACTGATGTTCCTTATTATCTATTCTTTTATTTGCACTTGTGGAAATTCTTACAGCTTGCTAGGAAGATGGCTTTATTTAAGGAAAATTACGATAATATGATTATAAGCATAACATCAAAAAAATATATTTGTATAAAAAAGTAGAAAAAACATTCATAGATTGAAAATATATATATATAATTGCTTGTGTGTAGATGATAAATATATATAATAGATACAAAATCGATATGTGAGATACTGCTTAGACCAACAGATGACATAAATTTGATTTTTCTGCATAAATGTTACTTGCAAAAGAATATGTTTATATAAACAAGTATAAGATTGCAAAAAATAAAATATAATTGCTTATACGCTGGTGATATATATATACAAAAGAAGCATATGAGACACTGCTTCCAACATCAGTTATGCCAATTAAATAATTTTGTTATTTCTTTATTAAGCATTACTTGCAACAAAATATTATTAGCTGTAAATTAAAGCAATTTAGATATAAAATTGCTTACATTTAAAATTATTCAATACATACAAAGCAGATCATTATTCCAAAGCACAAACAGTTCTATTCTAAAGGATAAAGTAAACCATCATTCTATAGCATTATACATTTTTAGTACTTATAAATAATCATTGAACACAAATTTGGCAGCCATGTTTTTTGTTTAATTATACATTTTCAAGGGCATAGATATCCCACAACTATAATGAATGTTTTATTGGCTAATATAAAAAATATCAATAAATCAATTATAAATTCTTATTAACTTTAAACAATAGCAGCAAATGTATTGCAAATTCCATTCACAGCATGAAATTATATTTTTATATCATATATATAAGCACTTGCTGTAATTGTAACATTTTTTTTTAATATTAAAAAATATCAATAAATTCCTGTTAACTTGAAAAAATAGCAATAAATGTATAATAAATTCTATTTACAATATGTAATTAATTGTATTTTATATCATATCACATATATATATATGCTAGTTTTTTAAGCAAATGGAAAATCCAACATTGGAGAATGTTTTCACAGCGGTGGTTATTCAGTAGTTTATGCAGACTGGCAAGTGCTTTATAATAACTGTTCCAGGCAAACAGCAACTATTCTTATGGATGCTATTAAATGCGATAGAAGGGACCTCTACAGGTGTTTTAACCACAAGCTTACGCTATGGAAGAAAAGAGGGGAACCCCTTCTTTACTTCAACCTACTTTCTATTTAAATAGGTGAAGCTGAAGTGGTTAGATCTGCGAGCGTGAAGCTATTCAATTCTTCACTGATTAAGTCCACATTTCTTATTACACATTAATACTTGTGAAATCTTTCGATTTACAACGAGTCAATGGAAAGATTTTATATTTAGAAATCTATTACAGTAATTTAAAGTTGTAATTATAAATTTATTAAACGCACATTGATTACGTAGTAATATTTACTGAGGCTATAACCTCGATAATATGCGTATAAAATGCGATAGTAGGGACCTCTACATGTGTTTTAAGCTTGTGGTTAAAACACATGTAGAGGTCCCTACTATCGCATTTTATACGCATATTATCGAAGTTATAGCCTCAGTAAATATCACTACGTAATCAATGTGCGTTTAATAAATTTATAATTACAACTTTGGACGCTATTAAAGAAAATGTTGCTGGTGAAGCTATGATTTATTCTGATTGCTGGAAGCTATATTATCCACATGTTTTGGCTTTGAATATTTTAAGATGAAACATAGATATAACTTCATGGATCTGTACACAGGTGTGCATACATAAAACAATTTTGCAGACCATTAGGGATTTCAGATTGCAAACACGAATAATCCAAAATTTGTTTAAAAAAATTACTGTAAAAATATGTCCTCCAATTTCAATTATTAAAAATTTATTGCCATACATTTTTGTTTCTTTGAATATAAACATTTATTGCTATTTGTTAAAGTTAACAGGAATTTATAATTAATATTTTTTAATTTTAACAAGTCAAACAATCCTTACAATTATAGGATAATTAAACAAAAAAAACATGGCTGCCAATCTTGGATTCTGACATCGTCTGTACGTAACAATTATTTATATAAAAAATGAAAAAGATTATATAATTCAAGCTGAAAGTAAATTATATTTCAGGAGTCATCAAGCCCTCTGAGTAATGTATATACCAATACATTGGGGTTTTAATTTTTATTTTCAGAGAAAAATAAATCTACATTCATTATTTTCCATAAATTATAACAAAAGAAAAAAAAATTAAAAATATCTTTTTACAAAAAATGCTATTTTTATCAGAAAAAAAACTGTACCATTTGAAAGATAAAGAAATAGCACAAATAATGATTTATATCACGTTACATTAGGTTTTATCGAATTTCTGCTAGCATGATTTAAAGTCTATGATTGGTTAAAAATATTGAAAACTACACTTGGAGTAAGTTCATAGTCACATGTATATGCCTACTAATAGGGATAAATAGGATTAGAAAAAATAATTATAGAGGAAGGAATGAGAGTTAGTAAATGTTGAAAAAAAAGGATTAAAAAGAGAAAAGTTACTTCTGATTTATTATAAGAGAAGGGGAGGGGAATGCATAAAGAAATGCGTCTCTTTCTCTCTTTAAGCTATATATTGTAATACGTTAAAATGAATTGTAAACTTGGAAAAATGAATTGTAAACTCGAAAAATGAATTATAAACTTGAAATAAAAAAAATGAAATATATAATATAAAAATAATATGGTTGTACAAAATAGAGGTGTGGAATATGTTGGACTAATTAAATTCCATAAACAAAGATAAATGTATCTAAAGAAAAGGCTTTTTTTATAATTATAGTTTGTAAACCTACATTCTTTCCACTGATAAGAGTTTGTTAGAAATTATAAATAAGAATTAATTAAAAATTACAATAAACAATGGACTAAGAAAGGGATTACTACTAGAGAATTCAAAGGATCAGCAGCAATGAAAGAAATACGTGGTTAGTGGCGTTAAGGGGATGTGGATTCGTGCTCGACCCGCCTTACCACTGACTCACGGTGAATAACATCTGTGCCTGACCTGCTAGATAGACCGCCGCTTCTGTAAATGAACGACATAAAATTTATCTAAATAACCAAGAAGAACCAATGACTGAGACTTTAACAAAATTATATTCAAAGAGGGACCCATCCAGCCGATAGTCTGTGAAGAACATACCGTCTCTACAAAAGAAGTGGGTGAGCTCGCACAGGACGGTATAGAGCACTTGGAAGGACTGCCAATTAGAACAACTGCAAAAAACCTAGGTAATCATTAAGCATGCATGCACTTTCTGTTGTTAAAATTTCGCAATAAAAAAAAAGAGAGAGAACTAGATAATAAGAACTAATTTTGTTATATTTTCATAACCCTTTTTTCATAAATTATTTCAATAGATGAATAACTACATAGCAACTATCAGCCTTTCAAAATATTTCTATCCTGCAATAAAACACATGCTTGTTCTGATAGAATATTCTATGCGAAATTTTGTCTTTAAATTAAAATTGGAAAGTTCATGAATTTCAATATATTTCAATTAATGAGGTGTATTAAAATCAGCCTGTTTTATATATTTCTCATTAAGAGATAATTCTGAGTATAGATATATAATGGATATATATATATAAGTCACTGTAATGATAAGACCTTCCAGATTAGTTAAAATAATTTTTTTGTTACCAAAATCACAAAAACAAAAAACTACTTAAAAAATAATATGCAATGTATGATATAAATCCCTAATAAATGTTATATATATGCCTGTTAACATTAAACATATACTATTTTCAAAAATTATTAATGCCTATTACACAACAGTAAATAATGTTCTGGTCAGTCGAATATAGAGCAGAATATGTTATACTAAATATGGATATTTATAAAATTATAACCATGTTATTATTCAGAAATCAAATATAGCTTTTTTATGCTTCTGATCTTGCTTTGTTAACATACATTTCTTCACGATCTTTCTTCATCTCTCATGTTTTAGTTAGCTGTATGATAAGAACTATCTTGTAATTCTAGTTAGATCTTAAGCATGCATGAGATTTTTTTGTTAATAAATAATATTCAGAGATAACAATCATTCTAAGTAATTCAATAACATAAAAAGTGGATTAATGATAGTCAAATTAATTTCTTACATTGAAATCAAAACAAAATGACTCATTTTATCCCATTTTTTTGATCACCTGGTAATACAAGAACCATCTTGTCATCATAAATATATCTTAAATATGCATCATATTACATAAAATGTAATGCAATATCTTATCTACTAAACATATATAAACTTAAATGAGATCTGAGATGAATATTTAACAGAAGTGAAATGCAGTCTTCAGGCTACCTAAAGAATTATGTAAAGATATAGTTTAGGGAAAGCCAGAAAAGGCTGAAAATTAAAAATCTGACAGGTATCAGTGAAAGAGACTAACATGGATTTGGCTAGAGATCACATGATCACCATTTCTTATGCTTGCTCATTATTGTTAAAACAGGCAAAACTCTCCATACAGTACTGCCACTCAGTGCAAGCCAGAATAAATAAAATTGAAAACTATTTTCAATCCAAGCTACTCAATAGCTTATAGTCATCTAAGTCTGAACTCAGTTCAGTACCCATACATTTTTGTGTCTTTGGTTCTTTAATAATAATAGCCACCACTATCCTATTAGGCAGGATTGGTATTAAACCACCAAACATCACATGATCACCATTTCTTCTGCTTACACATAACTGTTACTAAAATAGATAAAACTCTCCATACAGTAGTACTAGTCTGAGTTCAGATCTATATGAATATACAAGCTATTGTGTTTTGGATTGAAAATATTGTTTTCAATTTTAATCTCATAGTTTTGTAGTAGAGATAAAAGTTGGCTGCTGGAGCATTGCATTAGATCCTAAAATCTAGGTGCAGTGCTCTCAGATCCAAGACTCCTCACTAACAAAATCCACAAGCTAAAAATTAGTCTGGTGATATTGGATAAGTAGGCAATAGATGGGGGATTTTATGCATAAGCCTTCTGGCCTCCATTGATTACTCTGGCTTGTACTGAGTGGCACTACTGTATGGAGTGTTTTGCCTGTTTTAATTTGGCTAGAGTTGTTTGAAAAGATAATGGATGAACAGTGGAAGTTTTAAATTGGAGTCCACAAAATTATAAAAAAACCCAGAAAGGGACATTGAATAAATGAAAGTTTGCTGGTGCAGTATAGAGAACCATATAATTAGAAAAACTGGATTAAGAATGCAGACATTCATCCTATGATGGATCAATAATAATTACTAATTATATTACCTGTTGTCATATGATCTACAATGGTTCAATCATTAGGATACTACTTATATTGTAACAACATGTATTTAATAACCTTGCACATTCACTTAACATCACATGATCACTATCTCATACTAGCACAATAATTGTTATTAAACAATTCAAAATACAGCAAAACTCTCCATATAGTAGTGCCATCTTGTGCTAACAAGAGCAATCAATGGATGCCAGAAGGCTTGTGCATAAAATCCCTATCTAGTGCCTACTCATCCAATATCCCCAGACTAGTTTCTGGCTTGTGGCCTTCATCAGTGAGGAGCCTTGGATCTGAGAGCACTGCACCTAGATCTTAGGATTTTCTCTCATTCATATACTTTTCAATATCAATATTGGTTGACTGCTGATAATACATATACCAACATCTGATTCTGGATCCACTGATAAATTCCAAACATTTAGCAAAAAGAAAGGTGACATACATGGGCAAGGTTATCTGTCCACAATTTGAATAGCAGATTACCTCCATGTGGATTTATATTACATTGTTATATAAAGTTGAATCAATTATCAATATTTTATGCAATCTGAATACTATTAACATTTTGCACTGTCATTAAGCCTTCATATGGCAGGCAAGTGAAGAGTGCTCGCCACTGACATATTCATATCATTAAACATCAATGCTATACTTTTATGGCTTATATACAATATGTATAACATCATTCTGGATCAAAAGATCAGCAATACGACATAACTATATATAATTTTTCAATATTAAAAAATGGCTTCAAGAAAATACATCAAAATTAATTTATGTACTATATATTTCCCATTATACTGTACTAAATTCTTATCTATTAAATATAGATCACAATAAAATAGTGATATTACTGTTTTTTCCTTTGATATATTAACATGAAGATATTTTTTGTCAATTATATATTTTACTTAAAAACGCAATTTTTTAATTGTCCATTTTTATTCAAATTTCTTAAGGATTCGGTAACTGAAATACAGGCTTATTATATACCTGTATGAATATATGCAATATATAGGGTGTATGAGCACAGACTTCCACACGACCCACCACTCTCCACTCTATCTCATAAAGTTGACACACTTGAACATATATGTCGAAAAGATAAATAATCACCAATATACATATTTCATGCTAAACCAGCAATCATCAGTTGGTCCAGATTATCATCTCTACATATATATGCAATAAGTGCTCAGATATATATTAAGATAGCCAATTTCCATACTTTAATGGACAGGCTTCAATCCACTCCAACTCTTCAGCCAATTGAAAATCTGATGGTGGAATGTTCAAACGCCACCCTGAAGCCAAGATTCTCATCATACCCATGTTGATGTAAAGTCAATCTGACCCCTCATGTACAGGACATAATCCATTTAATATATATACAAGTGATGGGCAGACATCTCTACTATGTAAAAACTGAAATACAGGTTTATTATGTACCTGTATGAATATATGTAATATATAGGGTATATGAGGACAGACTTTCACATGACCCACCACTCTCTGCTCTATCTCATAATGCTGATACACTTAAACACATATATCTCGAAAAGATAAATAATCACCAGTTAATGTATTTCATGCTAAACCAGCAATCATCAGTTGGTCCAGATTATCATCTCTACACATATATGCAATAAGTGCTCAGACATATATTAAGATAGCCAATCTTCACACTTTAATGGACAGGCTTCAATCCACTCCACACTAACTCTTCAACCGTCACCTGAGCACTTATTGCATATATGTATAAAGATGGTAATCTGGACCAACTGATGATTGCTGATTTTGCATGAAATACATATATTGGTGATTATTTATCTTTCCGACATATAAGTGTATCAGCATTATGAGATAGAGTGGAGAGTAGTGGGAAATGTGAAAGTCTGTGCTCATATATCTTAAGGATTCAATATAAATGATTATAAATTTTCCCCAACACAAAATACATGTAATCTAACAAGAGTAATATTGTTTTAAAGTCATTACGTTTAATAAGTAGTAACAAGCAAATTTTAATTATTTGATGTGAATTAAAGCAGTTAATTTATAAGTAATTTTTATTTTAATTCATTTCTTCTTGCATTTATAGACTTGTTTGCACCAATTATTAAAATATCATAATTAGAAATTAACAGTAATGATTAGTATGCTTTTAAATAAACATTTCCTATACATCCTATGATAATGTCATTTTGCCTTCAGTTCAATTTGTTTTTACAATCAGGCAGAGATAATAAGATTGATGAATGTGAACATTTTCATATTAAAGCTCTCCATGATTAACAGTTAAACTTTTGAGTTTTTATAGATCCATAATGCAAATACTGTTTTGCTTATTACTTTTCTCAGCAACATAAAACATACTTTTAAAAGTCATAATGGAAATAGTTGCTTAACTTGAGTTCTTTCATTTGCAATTTTAATATTAATAAGGACAAACAAATAAAGAAAACTTTTTTATATTATGCAGAATCAACTTCCTTCTTATACCTTTCATATAAGACACAAATTTGCTTTTACACAGCTGATGACAATGATATTGTTTTTCAACTCATTTATAGACAAACCGGAGATGAAACACAGTCCCAGGTACCCAAAAATACAATTATGTAAATACTTTATTCCTGCTATTTTCTCAAAAAGCCTCCATCTATGAAACTTGGACAAGAAGTCTTCCAAGAAAATTGGTCAAACTATATATAGCATTTTAAGAAGTTCAAAACAAAATAAAAATTTTTATTTTGATGGAAATTTGTTTATTACATTTGAGACAAAATTTTTATCTCCTTTACTATTTATTTTCCTCTTTTTATTTTCATTTCACAAGAAAATTTTTATCAACATACAAAAAAGTTTATATATTATTAAAGTATCTTTTTCATTACATAACTCGTATTTTATCATTAAATAAATGATTTTTAAAAAATGTTTAGTCGAAATGGAACTTTAATATTTCCTCGATTGTCTATATTTATATTTGACTAAATTTAAATAATTCTTCAAAACATCTACATTCAAATTCTTAATTTCTAATGTTACTTGTACGCATTTAATGCCATATATTTTTCACATATTTAAGCGTGTGCTGTAAAGAGTACTTATTTCCTGTGTTTCAATATACATGACATTAATCATTATATAATTTATATAAATACTAAATGACCATAACGGACTTGAACACAGACTTTCAAGCTCCCTTAGCTATCCTCTATCTCATCAACCAATACCATTGACCATACACATGTGAAAATGATAAATGATCCCAATGTACGTATTTCAATGCTGAACCAGCATTCTTCAGTTGTTCAGATTATCATCTCCCACACATATATAAAATCATTGCTCTGTTTATATTAAGATAGCAAATCTTCAAATTTTAATGGACAGGCTTTAGTCTGCTCCACCCTCTGACTCTTCATCCATATCATTGAAAATCTGATGATGGAACCAAATCTCTTGTTGATGCAAATATTATTATCATGCCCATGTTGACTTGAAAGTAATTCTGCTCATCCTTCTTCTGGGTATTTGAATGGATAAGATTCTATATATGAGGAGTCAAAATGATTTAAAGTCAATGTGGGTATGACACTAATATTGGGATTAACAGTGATTTGGTTGTTCCAGCATCAAATTTTCAATGGTATGGATGGCAGAAGAGTTTGGAAGTGATGTAGACTGAAATCTGTCTATTAAAATTTGAATACTTTCTACCTTAATATAAACTGAGCATTAATTATATAAGTGTGTGGGAGATGATCTGGACCAACCAATGAGTGCTGGTTGAGCACGAAATATGTATATTGGAGATATTTTATCTTTTTCATGTGCATGGTCATGGGTATCAGTTGGAAAAGAGATAGTGGAGGGGGAAATCTAAAACACCAAGAATATAAATAATACTTGTATTCAATCAAATAATATAAATACTAATAAGTTAATAAAAGATATCTCTTATTAAATTTTTATGCCAATGCTAAATAAATAAAGTGATTTTAAATCCAATTTTACTCAATATCTTTTTTGTATGTATACATTATTGGATCATTTTCCTATAATTCTTATATTTAGTCTGTGGTTATTTATTTAATTATGATTTATTTACATTGATCTCATTGTGAGATGTTGTGTGCTTTTCCATTTATTTGGCCATTAATATAATATTGAGTTCTGATTATTTACTTTTTTACAAGGAAAAGGAAAAAAAAGTTTTTAAATTGGGAAAATTTGATCATTTAATAATTGTATCCAATATTAAGGCTTTGAAGAATCTTCAATCTTATACGAATTTAATTTTTAAATTATTAAATGGCTACATAGGCTAAATATTAGTTTAAAAGCAAGATATCTCTTTTCATTAGTTTGAAAAATATAAAGTATTTAAGTTTTTAAGACCAAAAGTATTTCACGCTACATATATAAATTTAGAAAGAGAAATATTAAAAAATTTCAGACACATAATGCAATGTTTTTGCTACATGCTCTAAAAACGATATGGACAATAAAATATATATTTAAGAATGCCTGCTAATGATTGGCATAAATTCTTTAATTACTGCAGTATATAGCTTCCAAAAAAAAAAAAAAGAATAAAGCAAAATTTTTTATTAAGTATTTGTCTACCCCCACATGAGTTCTAAAAATAGCAAATTGAAAAATTAAGATAGATAATATTTAGAGAAATTTATATAAAAAAAACTTTCAAATATTTAGAATTTACCTGAATGTTTGTGATGATGGTATTTTAGATGTCATAATATGATGTGCTATTTCCATCATCTATCTATCATTAAATGTTCAATGTCTAGAAAATTTTAAATTTCTAATAAAAATAAGTTAGTAATAACACCAACTTAATAGAGAATATATTTTCTGCATAATCTACTAACCTGTGTACTTGTATGTTATTACAGATGGTTGTTTATATTTGGAAAACTTTAAATAAAGTTTAAAATTTTCTAGACATTTAACATTTAATGATAGATGATGAAAATAGGCCAAAATATTCTCACAGGAATTTAAAATTTACATGTAAATAAAGTTTTACAAATGTATATGAGTATTACTTTAAAAAATCTTGTTTATTATAAGAAACAAAACCACATTGTTTTTATACCAAAATATTTACATTTGTTTTTATGTGGGATATATGTATAATGACAAAATTGAACAACATTAGACAACAACCCATAATAATAATTATAAATTCTATAGCATTATCAAATGAATTATTATTTTAGAGACTCATTTTTGATTCTCACAATATTGACTTCACTACTACTGAAGTTAATAAAACATAAATAACCCACGTTCAAATTGATAATTGTTTATATACTGCTAAAAATAAGATTTGCATTATTGTTTTGATTCATAAAATAATTATTGTTTTAGATTTGGTAAAATAGATTTATTGGTTATCTTCAATAAATTAAGTTATACAACAAAAACGGTTAATTAAGATTTCTTTAACACATGCATTCTTATAATAACATTTTACCCTGTAATTAAAAATTTATAAATACATAAATATTGTATTTTTAAGATTTTACTTATTTCCTTCTGCATTATATCTCTCCACATAGATCCACTCTACAAATGGTATAAAATAAAATAAATAGAATCTATGAATTAAATTCAACAAATTTTATTTGCATAATAGAAATTATTTTAGAAGGCTTTCATCAATAATCATTAGTTGTGATATTTAACCATCCCTATGCTGAAAAGTTATCCATATGATTCAAATCAGATTAAAATTCTTCCAGGTAAAATGTTTGAAAATAAAAGATTGCATATACTAAAATGAAAGTAGCCATCTTGTTTTTAGATAGCAAAATAGTTCTATATTTTTATAAATATATATTAATTAAAAAAATCCTCTTAGTCCATGTTTAAAATTAAATCATAAACCAGTGAGAGGTTGCTATATTTTGTTGATATTTGCAATATATAGTAAAAATAATTTTGGTCATAACCTTTTAAAAACATAAAACTGATTGTTTTTATTCTTGGGATGTTTTTCATGGATTAATGAATCATTGTCCTGATATGCAAAGAAAGCATTGTTGGAACAGTATAGATTTATGTATCTTCAGCAGCCAAATTATTCATTACAAAAAAATCTGGAACTCTCAACATAATAAAATAGCAATCTCTAGAATCTCATGACCAGTGAAATGATCATTTTCATGACCTTCCCAATCATTTTTAATAATGGTTTTATAATCACACAATTGGCATTTAAATATTTCTTTCCTAATGAAATAATTTTTTATAGTATGACTTCTATCATGCCACTTTAAGTTATTAAAACAAGTTTTGTTCTCTACCTGTAATTTTTCAGGTCTTTGTATGTTAAATGTTTTTCCTTCATTATGAATTCCTCCATGACTTATTAAATATTCTTTATCAGAAATCTTCAATTCATACAAGGTACAGTTACATGTTTTGTGTTCAGTATGGGTTTTTTCATGTTTTCTCAATAGACTTCTATAACAAGTCTTATAGTCACACAAAAAGCACTTAAATAATTTTTCACCTGTATGTTTCCTTTCATGTAGTAATAAAGATTCTTTTCTGGAAGTCTTATATTCACATAAAGTGCACTTAAAAGTTTTTGTTCCTGTATGTTTCTTTTCATGCTTTAACAAATCACCCTTTTGAGCACTCATATATTCACAGAAAGTGCACTTAAATGGCTTTTCTCCTGTATGTTTCCTTTCATGTTTTAATAAATCACTTTTTTGAGCACTCTTATAATTACAGAAAGTGCATGTAAATGGTTTCTCTCCAGTATGTTTCCGTTCATGTTGCAGTAAAGAACTCTTGTGAGACACCCTATATTCACAAAAAGAACACATAAATGGTTTTTCTCCTGTATGTTTTCTTTCATGGTGTAATAAAGTACCTTTGTGAGCAGTCTTATATTCACAAAATTCACATTTGAATGGTTTTTCTCCTGTATGTTTCCTTTTATGTTTCATTAAATAACTCTTGGATGCTGTTTTATATTCACACAAAGTGCACTTAAAAGGTTTTTCGCCTGTATGTTTCCTTTCGTGTTTTACTAGAGAACTTTTGAGAGCAGTCTTATATTCACACAAAATACAATTAAAAGGTCTTTCTCCTGTGTGTTTTCTTTCATGTTTTAACAAATCACTTTTTTGAGAATTCTTATATTCACAGATAATGCACTTAAATGGCTTTTCTCCTGTGTGTTTTCTTTCATGTTTTAACAAGCCACTTCTTCCGGAAGTCTTGTAGTCACATAAAGAGCACAAAAATGGTTTTTCTCCTCTATGGTTTCTTTCATGTTGTTGCAAAGAATTCTTGAAGGCTGTCTTATATTCACACAAAGAGCACCTAAATGATTTTTCTCCTGTATGTTTCCTTTCATGTTGCAATAAATTACCTTTATGAGCAGTCTTATATTCACACAAAGTACACTTAAATGGTTTTTCACCTGTATGTTTTTTGTCATGTTTTACTAAAGAACTCTTGAGAAAAGTCTTATATTCACACAAAGTACACTTTAATGGTTTTTCTCCTGTATGTTTTTTTAAATGTGTTACTAAAGAATTCTTGAGAGAGGTCTTATATTCACACAAAGTGCACTTAAATGTTTTTTCTCCCATGTCTTTTTTAATGAATTTTTAAACAACCTTTGTAAGAACTTAAAATTATGTCATGTCACATAGAAATCTGACCATCACTCTTAAAGTCACATAAATTGTACTTAAATATTTTTTTTCCAGTTTGTCCTTTTCATAAAAAATTCAAAGAAAAGTTTTTTTCATCCATACTAAGTTTTTTTCAATTATTTTACAAGTAGTTTTATAATAAAATTTATATAGTTCACAATATTTCCTTTTCTCTTCAGTATGAATGTTTTTCATTTTTTAATAAACCTTTTCAAGTATAAAACAATGTTTTACAAGTTTGTGAATCATTTTGACAATCTTTATAATTATATATATATATATTATGAAACTAAGGTAATGGCACTTTTGCAAATACTGGATTTTAAAAATTGCTTAAAAACTGATGTATATGGTTTATTTGATTCATCAAGCATTCTAAGTTTTTCTAAAGTTATTTTCATTTTCTAAAAAATTTTCCGAACTTTAGTCACATTGAATAAAATACACATTCCTTCTAAATGCATTTTCAAATACACTATTAATATTATTTGATTGTTTTTATTATAAGTATCAAAATATTTGTGGCAGAAGTGACCGGCTACTGTTGTTTTTTAAACCAAGATTGCTTGTAAATTCTTTACTATTATTCTAGATTACTTATTTTAAAATAAAAGTATTTTTTTAATATAGTTAAGAATCATTTTTATAATACAATATATGTTGTATAATGATTCCAACAACCTTCAAAAGAGAAATCCATAAAATATTTATTTTTAAAATCATTTTGCCATTCCACTATAATAATATTAAATAAAAAAAAATAAACTTTTATGTAAATATTCAAACTATTGTAGGAATGTAAACCTTTAATTAAACATCTATATAATTCTGATTTCAATATTATAAACTTATGTTATTTGATATAAATAATTAGAAAGTTAATATAAAATGAACATATTTTGTTAAAGACTATTTATTCTCTTGGTTATAAAAACATGATAATTCTTATTGGAAAATTTTTGATGCTAATGATCAATCTTATTGTTTGAAGTAAAAATATTTGATGGTAGCCATTTTATAATACACATATTTAATAATAAGTGTAATAATGCTCAAGGAGGTTGCTTTGACAACAATTTGATATTGATGGTTGTTTTTGCTATTGGGATTGTCTAAGTGATGAAGGGTTTTAGTGATTAATTATCTTCAAATATAACCTTTTTTAATAATGGCTTTTTCCATATCTAGAACCTATACAAAATAAAATAAAAAAGCATATTAATATTTAACATATTGATTAACATAGATGAGATGATAAAATATTTGTTATTCAAAGACAGATTTCTAAATTCAATAATCATTATATCAAGCCTTAAATAAAACAATTCTATCAGGTGACAGATTTCATAAAACAAATGAGTTTTTTTATTTAATGACCTGACTGATGCAAATATATCTCGTTTCCAATAATTAAGAGTATACATACTAGTCATGGATTATTTTAAATACAATTTTTCACACAGACTTGACCAAATTACTATCTAGAATATTTACTTTGGTTTTTCATACAAAAAGACAAAAAAAGTTAATCTCATGAAGAACTTTAGAATTAAAAATACAGAAAAACACATTCATTTACAAAATAAGTGATAAAAAAAAAATTACTATAAACAACTTTCAGACATTTGTACATTTTTAATAAAATATAATCTACATTACTATTCTATAAATCTAAATTAATTAATACATATATAATTAAATACCTAAAAGATCCTATAATAGTGATATAATTTCTGGAAAAATTCTATCTTCAATAAATCAAATAAACAGTGATAGTTAAGCCTTAAAACCATCTCCATTTTATACAATCTGCAATACATCCATTCAACACAAACATATCTCAGCATAATCTAAACATCATATTATTTCTCAAATTCTGTCTTTCAATATTATAAATATATCAAGGTTTCTCTTTCCAAATCACCTATTTTAAAACATGTTTATTAGTATTCATTTATATTCTTGAAACTTTTCATCTCAAACTTCATTCTATTTTGTAAGCTTTTTATTAATTTCCCAAGAATTTATTAGAAACTCAAAGAAAATATAGGTCATTATTAATTAGTAATCAAAAACAGCAAATGAAATGTAGATAAGTTCAGAAAAATTCTTGTTTTTGTATGCCTGATTATTATGTGTCTTTGAGGATGGACTCAACAAATATTGATATTTATATATAAAAAATTTTTTTGAATACTAGTTTGATAAATTATAATGTGGGCTAAAGCAAAAATTCAAGTATAATTGTTAGAAAACACTGAATGGTTAACAGAAACAAACATATATCCCAGAGCTACATGCAGCAATAAGTAATAAAAAACAGGTAAAAGAAACATATGAAACTTCAAAAGAGTAGATGGTATAAACAACACTTTGATGAGATTAATGGCACAAAGAGAAAAAATAAATGGCCAAATAGAAAATAGTAAAAATCAAATAAAATATGATAAAATGGCTGATAATAATAAATGCCAAATGGCAAGTCAGATAAATGAAATTAAAAATAATCAAGATCAGCTGAAAAAGAAATTCTGAAGAAATTAGGAAATGGGTTATGGAACTTAAATCACAAATTGAAGATTCATGAAGAAATAAAAAAAAAACAGAATAGCAAAATAAGCCAGATACGAAAAACAATAGCAATGCAAGTGAACCATCTATTTAATATATAAGCAGCCTGGGAAAATTTGTCTAAATGCTATGATGGAAAAGACAAAGCTAGCTATAGCCTGTAATAATTTGCAATTAACATCACAAGCATGCTAGGATGCCTTGTGCATCTGTCAGAAGACATTATTAAATTACTACTGGCATATGAATTATCTCTAAGATATCAAGCACAAGATGAAAAATGTCCATGTAATGAACCTTATATTCCATTTTTCAGGAAACAAGTGGTAAAGTTGAGAAAACTAATAGCTGATCCATTGTTAGAATTGCAAATATCCATAATGAGAGGATGCTGATTAGTATAGATTGATGTACTATTAAACAGGTTACTCAACTGTTAAATGCATTTGACAGTAGCAAGCCTGCAACAGCAGAAACAAGATTTAAATCTCCATTACAAACAACAGAAAAAACAATGACCATCATATAAATGCCACCTGATATGAAAAGCAAAAAAAAACCCATCACCAGGTTGTGAGGAAAAGGAAAAAAGTGCCACCATGAAAAAAAAAGCAAAGGAGATCAAATGGTAGATCAAGCAAATAGAAACAATTTATTCTGCAATGAAGATAAAAATTATCATTGATGTAATGATTCCTGATCTCCAAAAGCAGGATGCAGCTATATTTCTGATAAAGTGAAGAAAAAGCAAAATAATAAGTAAAATGATTACAAACAATGAAAAATCTTTGCAGAGATTGAAATAAATTTTAGCTACTGCTGTATGTTCATTGTATTCAGTATAGTTGACAAATGAGGCATTAGGGCATTGGCATGAGGATGCAATGTGCGCATTATATTTCATAAAATTCTATATCTTTGGACCACACCTACCTAATTTTGAAGGCTCAAAGTCATCAAGACTATTCCATGTCAAGAAAGCAGGGTCTGATATCAGATAATTATTATGGTTGTTATCATGAACAGAACTGTACAATAGATCACAGGCCTCTAAGACATATGGATGTCAAATGAGCAATGTTTCATTATGCCAAAAATTAGATTTTATTACACCTTGGGTTATAAGTTGCATATTGTATTTAAAGTAAGATAGCTTTCCTGATATTCTTGCTGCTATGATTGGATATTTTTCCATCATGGTGTTGCAGTCAATATTAATACTTTTCAGCTTCTGATGATCATCCCAATCTCAAGAAACTAATTAATCATGGAGAAAGAGACAAAATACCTATAATGCCAAGAAACACCAAAGTGACATAATAACACTAGATCATATCTGTAACAATGACAAAACAATGGAGCATGAGATTGTTTAAGATGTGAAATAGAATTGGTCAAAGCAAACACGGTGTCAATGCAGTGCAATACAATCTAATTACTTTATGTTACATGGGGGTATTGTAGCAATGCATAATTAGCTACAAGCATAAAATATGAGCATCCAATATAACAATTATAAATAAAATATTTATTAAATCTATTTTAAGTTTTGTTCTAACATTGTGCATGGGTCAGCATTTCATCTCAAATATTTCTGTATACAAAATAAAAAAATCATTACAAAAAAATTAAGTTAGATGTCACATGACCTAATTTAATAAAGCTTGTGTGTACAAATGTTATATATAGAGCTCACAAACATATATAACATTTGTAAACCCAAGCTTTATTAATTTAGGTCATGTGACATCTGATTTTATTTTTTGCTGTGATGATTTTGGCGATTTTATATTGCTAAAGCTATTAATATATGGTAGATCTGAACTTAGTTCAGTCCCGTATGGCTATTTAAGTTAGATAGCTGGATTGGAAGACATATGGATGTCTGAAAATTTCAGAGTTTCTACTTAATGGTTATACATTAGATAAAGTGCTGGGCTTGTCCTGGTATTTTTAATCTAATGATTGAATATCCTAGCACCTCACAGAGGAATCCAGTAGCAGAAACCGGTCAGAGATTGGGGATATTCTACAAAGCTTGTTAAGAGTTTGTTTTGCGAGCTCTATATATAAAACTTAATCATTATAATCAAAAAAAGCCAAGTCATATATAATGTGACATTACTTTTATAAACTTGTATTTACAAAAATCTAATACGGAGAGCATACCAATAGCTCAAACAAGCTCTTAATTGATAAGTGCGGTAAGAGAAAATATCTAAAATCTCTATCCGGAATATTACGTATGAAATAAATGCTGGGTTTTGAGTTAATATTTTAGATCTAGTGTCTGAATATTCTAGCTCTTCACTGAGGTGAGCCATAAGCTCGAAACCAGTTGGTCTGGAGATAGGAGTGTTCGGATAGAGATTGGAAACAAAAAAACAAGTAAAACAGGGTTGAAATAGTTATTAAATCCACAATAGAATTTATATAACTAGATTTTATTTATATAAATGCAATGTTCAAAAATGAATTCATATTATTAAGAATGTAATATTTTTCTTTTCATTATAATTCATCGTCTATTTTCCGTCCTATTTTTGAAAAACATGCCACTGACAACATTTGTCCAAGAAGACAGTTGACTAAGCTGTTTTTTGATAAATACAACATTGAGAATAATTGAAACAAAATTTGGAGGGAGGTGATTAATTTGTTGAAAAAAACACTTCCAAAGTCTGTGGTTGTAAATTTATAAACAGTATATATTTTATTGTCAGAAAGGGCTAAAAAACTCTGTAAAGACTCATTATTAGACAGTGTTTATGTGTATAATGTTGGATTATATTGTTATTATTTAATATGATGTCTTCATACAATTTTATTAGAATGAAGTATTAGAAGTTATAATACTCCATCTCTAGCCAGCATAGTTAATCCATAAAGAAATGATGTTCAGTCTTTAGAATGACATAGCATGAAGATAACTTGATTACACTATCCCAGCTCTATCTTTACACATTATCCCCCCCCCCCAAGCTCTACTGATGCCTGATAATGACCCAGCTAAAGTGTCACAAACTCATTAATTGGACTGACTATTGGAAAAACAACTATTTGTTTAAAATAGAACAAGTAAATCTGTAAATGCAACAACTGTTAAAAAATCATATATAGTTTTATAGACTAATGGGAAATAAAAATAATTTTGAGGATTGTTTTTGCTAATGAAAGATGAATAAAACTAAAGAAAGAGTGATTATTTCTATTATATATATATATTGTAACCATAGGTGCACAAATAATTAGATAGTTGGCAGCATGTTCCTCAGGTTTGAGTATATATAAAAAAAATTTTAATTAATTAATGGGGGAAATAGTATTTAATTTTCCTCTACCTATTTTTTAACGGATATATGGTAGCATGAAAATGCTCAAACATTAAATATATTTAAGAGTATTTTCTTGTTTTTAAAAAAAAGAGAGAGAACAAAATAAGATTTTAATACTTTTGGAAATTTTATTTTTAATTAATCAGAGTTGTTTTTCTTTCTTTATCTCTATTTAATAAAAAAGAAAAATCAAATCAGTGCAATTAATAAATTATTGTCTTTTTTTTGAAAGATTTGGTTTTTATTTATAAAGGAATGTAAAGAAAATTTTATGTTGTTAAATTTAAGTTCTTGACTTGTTTTCAATCCATGATTAAGGAGGCTGAACATTTGTATTTATGAAATTTTATCTAATTGGTTGTGATGAAAATTATCATGTAAGAGACAGATTGTAATTGTCTTATTGGCAAGATTGTTCTGAAAAAAATATATGTGGGTATGTGAATTAGTAATAATACCCAAGTTGCTGGAAAGGTTATTCCTAATTTAGCTGTTGAAGAGAGGGCAGTCGAATCTTAATCCTGTTGCTAAAAAACAGAAGTATTCCTAACTTAGTTGTTGAAAAAAGAGCAGCCCAAGCTTAATCCAGCTGATACCAAGCTATTGAATAGAAGAGTAGAAGTTTTAATCAAGCTTTTAGCATACTATGAGTTTAGCCCTAAAAATGGTTTGTACAATGAAAACCATGTGCTAGATTCAGCTAAAAGCTAGGCATCATTTTCCTCCATGAAATCTACCTTCACTGGAATAAAAATGTAGAAGAGGGTATTTCCCTAAAGTAGTCTGCAATCTTGCTTTCAACCAAGAGCATAAGTCTGTCTACATCTGTCTCACCTGGAAATTCAAGAGAACCAAATGGACAAAAAAAATTATTTTCATGTATCTGGAATTACTAGACCCAAGAAAAAACAAATTTAACCAGGCCCATGTTTAGAAGTCTACAAGAAACCCCATTTGGAAAAACTGAAATTGCAACTGGAAAGGCCTCTATAGACAAAAAAGCTATGGCTAGAGGTATTATTTTTTATTATATATGCACTCTTATTTTTTTTTTGTTGTTCATAAAAATAATATTTTTTATGTGTTGAGTAACAATTGATAATAGTAACTATGTCACACTAAATTAAAATGTTTCAAATTGTGAGACTTTTTTCCTTCTAAAATCCAGTCAAATTTATATCACAAATGGTGAAATTGTAAAAGGAAAAGAAAATCTGTTGTAAAGTTAATTTTTTTTATCTTCCTGAGCTGAATCAAAGATTGTTATCTTTGATTCTGAGTATGTTGTTAATTAATTTTTAAATATTTTAAAGAAATTAAACTAAAGATTGTTATCTTTGATTTTAGGAAATATTGTAAAAATAGAAAGAATATTTTAAAGAAATAGCTTAATGAATTTAGAATTAATCCATGACTAAAATCAACTGATTGCTTAGTATAATTTTATCAAACTGCACTTTTTTTTTGATGAAATGGGTGTTTGAAATGTCATACTATTATGCCATTTTTGTTTTGTTGCCATTAATTAGATATTAAATAATTGTTATAAAATATTCTTTTTAGTCTTAATTTCTTTATTCTATCCAATTCCCGTTTCATGAAATGCAGTGTGTGTGTGACCTTATATCATGGCAGCTTATGTTTTAGGATTTAGTTTTCTTTGATGATCCCAATAAAACTAGTTATTTATAAATAGGGGAAGCCCATGATTTGCTTAAGGTTATTTATAATAAGAGAATCTATTTATTACCCTCTTGCTCACAGTAATAAATTACAGAGTTCTTGCTTTTTGAGCTAGATTTATGCATAAGTTATATGGGACAGAGGGTCATATATATTTAGTGTATGGGTATCTATATGATGATGACTCTGCATTGGCATGAAGAGTATATTCTTCAAAGTCCATGCATTATATTTTATTTAGTTTAGTCTCTATTAGAAATTAAGTTTATAGTTTGCCAGTACATCAATGGTACTAAATGGACAGAGCATTGATGATGATCAGCATGTTTTAATATCCCAGCATTATTGTTTTATGGTTAGATATTCAGATGGATTGACACTTAAGTTTGTGCATCCAAATTAAGATTTAAAAATTGCCCCAAGTTGGTAAAGGCTCACTAGTTAGCCTGGTCTATAGTATACCCATTTCTAATCCAGTCACCAGATTGACTGTTGATTTATTTTTGATTGCTAATCATTCATGATTGATGAATGATTATTATTTTTGGGTAGTGCTAGTGAACTTGTAGTTAACTGTGCTGATCTCTGAGTGATCTATCATGATCATCCTTTTGATATTAAATTTTATATATATATTTTATTACTTGAGCATAAACAAACAATACCTCAGATGCCTGATGGTTTAAACCCTGATTTTCTGTAGTGTTACAAATGGCTATTCAACTGAGGGTTGATGATGATCACATATTGGTAACCATTCTGTCAGGTACATCCCCCTTATTTCCCTGTAGTATTACAATATATTTTCTTAGTTGATAACCATTAACCTATATTAATTTTTAAAATCCACCTACTCTAAATATTATGTCCATTTTGCTTAGAATAAGGTCTATCAACACCTGCAGTTCCTTAAAAATATATATTTGTTTACTTTCAAAAATATATCTGCAAAATAGGTAAGATACACAATATAGCTTTCATTATGCAGAAATTTTGTGTAATTGTTTTGCTTATTCAAATACATTGTAACTTAGTAAAATTCAACAAATGTTGTTAGCACTTTCAGCAGGCACTGCTACTTTGGAGACATAAGATATTTGTGAAAATTTATTTCTGTGCACAATTTTTCCAATAAGCAATTAAAATAGGCAAAACTCTCTATATGTATTGCCACTCAGTGTAATACTCAGATCCAAGGCTCTTCACTGACAAAGGCCACAAGCCAGAAACTAGTCTGGGGATATTGGATAAGCAGGCACTAGATAAGGATTTTATGCACAAGGCTTCTGGCATCCATTGATTACTCTGGCTTGCACTGAGTGGCAATACGTATGGAGAGTTTTGCCTGTTTTAATAACAGTTAAGAGCAAGCATAAGAAATGGTGATCATGTGATGTTTAATAAGCATGAATCTGACAGCTTACTGTTTATGTTATCATATGAGAAAGCCATCAAAAGATGCATTGGGTAAAAATATGTTCAAAGTCATACAAACTTTCATCAATCCAGTGCAGCAGAAGATCCCAAAAAATACTGCAAGAAATAAAATTAGAATGCGACCATTGCAGAAATGCAGAGCACTATAGTGGAAAAGTGCAAATTGTAAAAGTTGTGGAAACGTAAGTTACCTAGCCACAGTATATCATTCTAAAAACAAATAAAGACATAAACAAAAAAGTGCCCAAGAATAAAAAATAAATAAAATGAACCTAGCATTGAAATCAATAAAGCTCAGCACAAATTTATAATAAAGTTATAGCAAAGAAAGTAGATAGAGAAGCTGAATGTCCCACATTTTATAAAGAATGGACCACATTAGCTAAGACTACAGAAAATAGTCTTAAATTAACAAAACCGTAACTTAAAGACAAATGGAAATCTCATTGTTATCATCACTGTAGTTAAAATAACAATCAAGATTAATAAGTGTTGAAAAAAGTTAAATTTATTTATCATAAATGACAATTTAAATTCCATGTTACAAAACAATGATTTGTTCATCTATTCAAAAAAATCAATACGAAAGTGAAATGTAAACTAAATTCTTTAAATAATTTGGGTCTGAACAGGGAAAGACAAATATAAGGGGGTAAAACTAGTTCACTTGTAACTCATGAAGGATAATCTTCACACACAATGCAATAATCAAAAAAACTTCAGATATCTAGTAATAGAAGGGGGTAATGACAGCTATTGAAATTTCAGAATGGACCACTTCCATAGCTATTGTTAGCAAAATTAGGACAACTCTGTACATATGGTAATTATTGGATAACAACTTGCAAAGGCATAAATACAAGTCTGTATTCTAATATACAAGTAAAACATTCTAGTGACTTTGGATAGATCAAATTTTTTTTCAAAACAGGATATGAACACTACTTTCAATATATATAATTGTCAGAGGAAATCGCAAACCTGCTGGCAATTATAATTAAGATATTATTCAAATAAAATTGCCTTTTCTTTGGAATAAGGACAGCATCAATCATTTTCCAAACTAAGACAGATGAGCTGTTAAATTGAACAGATGGTGATGCACCATATTCTCATGATATTCTAGTATTGTTTAATTCAGTAAAATAAATATATGTAAATGACTCTCACAATTTAAAACTATATTAAACTCCAAGAAATGCATTTGTAATGCAAAAGAAATTAAGTTTCTGGATCATATTATTACAAGTCCAAGGATGGGATCTGATCCAAAAAAGGTTATAGTAATCAAGAATGCTCAGAAACTAAACAATGTAAAACAATTGTAGGCTTTTCCTTGGTAATTCTTTTTTAATAATTTTCACATCCTTATATAATTTGCATTAATCAGCTGCGGATTTGAAAGGAACTACAAGAAAATGTTTCTCAAAAGATAAAGACAATGGTGACATTTAGCCATTTACCGAATCATTTTGATAATACTTTAGACATAACTTTAATAACTGATATGTTACATGAGAGGACTAAAGCATATCTTAGTCACATTTTGGAAAAGAGTGAACTATCCAATAGCATTCATGTCTGGACAATGTCAAAGAATCAAAAAAAATTATAATCACCTGGTCAACAACAACTATTAGGAATATTTTCAAATAAAAAGGCACTACTGAACCATTTAAGTTCTAGATTGACTCATTATGATAATCTATTATCAATGTATGATTATGAATTACAATTTAGAAAAGACAAAATATGCTGACATTATCTCACATATTTAATACAAAAAATAGCACTACATTTTGTAGACCAATGTGAGACAAAATTGATCACTTGTAAAACCATAGCACTGTGGACTGAAGCCAGTACAGATTACCAGATGCGAATAAACTGGTTGAAGTTTAAATGTCTTCATAAACACTTGTGGAATTCATAACAGCAACTAACTATACACTAAGCAATGGTTTGACAGTTGGCAATAAAACAATCCCATGTCAGAGATAAATTAAAATTTTGGAAGAATTTTATGTTTGCCTACCATAGAGCTAAATCCCTAGTATACAGTTGCTGTGTAGTATCATAAGATTGATATAAAAATTGAAATGCAAATAAAAAACTGCAAATCCTGCCAATGAATGGCATATTCATTGCCAGGAAATAGTCTTCTTGGCCAAAAACTGAGATTGCACATGGTGTATGAAGAACATTCCAAGTCATTCTTCAAAATTTTAGTTAATGATGGCTTAAAGTGAGTGGAATTTAGACTACTAAATAATAAAAGTTCACCTGAAAATGTTCAAATATGAAAACAAATTTGGATCATCAGAAATCCTGGTGCAAATGACGGATTTTTTCCATTGAATTTGAAGTATCCATGGGGGGGGGGTATATTTTATCTTGTCATCCTGAATCAAACAAGATTGCTGAGAAAGCTGTTCAGCAGTTAACGCAAAACATAAATAGCATTCTGACAACATGCAAGTTGTAAATTTTGATACTTCACCAGCATATTACTCAATTCAAACAATTTCTAATATTCATTTCCTTTATCATGCTAATCACATCCAAAGAAACTGAATATATGCTAACCCTGCCAAGAATGTAATTCACTTGGTGATGGGACTGCTACTAACTATACTGAAACTATATAGATTCACAAATTACTTTAACTGAGAAAATGATTGAAAATGCAGATGTACAAGTTGACTAATAAAAAGCAAACCAATACCCTGAGGGTGTGAATGGAAAAGTCATAAAGAAATGGTTGCCCATTTCTTTAGGACTATATGTGAGACTGATGAGGATAATACACTGCCTCAGTTAAGAGCAATAATGGGATGTGTGATAACTATTCATACACACATATATTAAACGTATTAAAAAGTGTTCATGCAATAAACTTACACAATATAAAAACACTTAATCAGGATGTTAGATTAGAAAAAAAAACTTTTAGATAATAGAAAAACATTAGTTGTTTTTAAGATAGCAGAGCTGTAAAATCAAAAATAAACAAATACTTCAAAGAATTGTTTTAAAAGGTGATTAAGCTGAAAGCCAGGTAAGAAGTCAGCACGTCAAGCTAGAAAAAACAACTAAAGAAAGAAGGGCTTTGCTGTGTTTAATAACTACTGCCGTCCCAGTTCCCAAAAGTGATCTAAGACCAATTTAAAAGTTATTTCGCTCTTACTAAGCTTTCGGACAGAAATGCAAAATTTGAACTATAGTTAAATCCTATATCACATTTACACTTAATAAATTATTATCTAAGCTTACTATATTAAGTATTTGTACCTAAACTAGGACCTGATGGCTTTTTATTGATTTATAATAAAGTTCAGATTCACCCCTTTCAAGCCCCGATTCTAGTTTATTTGAAGAGTCCGGGCATAGCAATTTCCAATTTAAAATCAGAAAAACAACTATTTTTACTTTTTCTTCTTCATTTAATACTTTTAAAAATTATCTTTATTTTCAACTTTATATGTTAGCTGAAATCAATTTTCTTCCACATTTTTAAAACGTTAAACACCAACTGCTGCAGAAATTGAGCGTCACGTGATTATTAACGTTTAAGCAGTACTTCGACTTTTAATGCTATTTAGATAATAAGCTGCTATATCTTAGTTAGCTTCATATACTTTTAAATCGTAAATGTTAATAAAGTAAATATTTATATTAAAAGACAATAGCTATAAAGAGAAAAATTTATATAAGCTGAGTGAGAATTTTATTTTATAATAGTTTAATCCTACAATTTAAATGTTTATCAATAAAGATATTAAGATTAAATAAGGATATTAAGATTAACTAATAGACACAGTAAATATTCTATGTAGTATTAAATAAATATAAAGTATTTTGTAAATCTTACCATAGTTATTCTTTTTTTTTTAAACACGACAATACAAGTATTTATGTTAAATAAAATTGAAATCTTCATTATACTTCTAAACTTGTTGTTCAACGCCCTCTCTCTGTCTAGTTAAACCTTCATTAATAAAATGATTACTCTTTATTAATTAACTAACAAAAATAGTCTATTCAGCTAATTTTTTTCTAAAAGGACTCATCCACTGATTGATATCACGTAAAAAAATCCGTTTTTATAGCCTTCTTATATAAAAAATAAATAAATAAATGTTTTTATATACATGAATAGTATATTTTTTATGATTTTTACCCTACATTTCGATAATTTTTTTAAGGATTATTCAATTGCATGGATTGTACTTTATCTGAAAAAATAAAAATATTAACATGACAAAAACATGCAACAAAATGATATTTGTAAATTACAATATTGAATATATATATATATCATCAAATGATGAGAGAAAAAGATGTATCAGATAATTAGAATTATGCAATCATCACCATCAATAATATTCTGACCCATAGAAAAGTCCAGAGAAGTCATATCACTAATTCATCTATTTTGCTACTCCATTCTCTTCACTCTAATTTAGAATAAGGTTTGTAACTTTTTATATAGATAGATATATTCATATGCATATTTATTTACAATTATCATATGTATATATTTTATTCCTAAATTATATTAATTCTAGTTATGATAGAGAAAATTAATCTATTTACAAAGTAAATAGGCTGTTATTTAATTTTAAAAATTGAACAGTAGCAAACATTTAGTCAAGCATTGGTGGTCGAGAGGTCAGAGATAGCTGCTTTACAAGCAGTTGTCCCGGGTTAGCAGGTTCGCTTACCGGCTGATGCTATGACACATGAGAAAAAGTAGTAAACATTTATCATTTATGCAATATACTTCTAGATACATATTGTCTTACTTTCATTGATCTCAGGAAATTAATTTTTCAAGTGATGAATAGTACAGAAATGTTATTAAAATGTTATCATTCTTCAGGACTTTTTAAAAAATTGTTGCTCATATAAATGGATTTTTTATGCATGGATACAAAAAAGATAAAAGAAAGAGAATATCATTAATAACAAAATTGTAAATATAAATCCTATGATTGTTTTTGATAGGAAATTCCATGTGTATAGTTTTAAATTATTTTAATTAGATATACCAAATCCCTAAAAACATTTGTCTTTGTGTTCAAGTCTGACCAAAAAGTTTTCTATGAAATTACTTGGATATTAAATAGAAGTAAATGGAATTAAAAATAGCTAATGTTTCTATGTGATTGCAAATTCTTTTTCATGAGAACTTTTTTAACTTATAAGAATGCATTCCTTTTTTTAATATTTCATTTTTGTTATTCCTTCTAGTTTTCAAAATGATTAGTTAATGAGTTTAAATTCAAACACTTAAATAATATTTGATTTTTCATTTTTGTTATGAAGTCTTTTAAAAATTTATATAGCACTTGTTAATAATATATGTTCACACAGTTAAATTATCACTATAATTTTTGTTTTATTCAAATTAATTGTAATTTGTTAATTAAATATGTGATCGAATATCATGTTAAATTGAATTATTCCTACTATCAAAACGTCCTTTTTCAATTTCTATTTTATGATAAACCTGTTTGATCTATAAAAGTGGTAAATTGTATTATGAAATTTTATATATACTATGTTCCAAAAGAATTTTATCTTTGGGATAAGGAATGATTTTTCTAATTTTCTTAAACAATATTTAATGTTGTAATTAATAATTTGTTAAGAACATACTCATTACGTATGTAATATATATTAAGGCTATAACCGTAAGACTATTGTAAACTATATTGAAATTATTTTTTTGATTACTGATTTTCCAACAACTATATTACATAAGTCAAATCATATTAATCTTTGAATTGTCAAATTCCTTTTTTTATTACATGAAAAGATTATTATTAATAGTATATTTCTATAACCATTTTCAAGCAATGGCTTTTTAATAACAGTGACATTAGGGCACATATATTTGCTAACAAAAAGCCTTTCTATTCGATTTAAGATCCAGAAAATAATTGATCTAGATAATTATGAAAAGAGAAATGTATGTTCTATATATAATATAAAACAAATAT
Source organism: Epiperipatus broadwayi (assembly GCA_028023455.1). Classification (NCBI taxonomy): domain Eukaryota; kingdom Metazoa; phylum Onychophora; class Udeonychophora; order Euonychophora; family Peripatidae; genus Epiperipatus; species Epiperipatus broadwayi. The sequence continues at coordinate 1,950,022 of JAQFVV010006286.1, read as the reverse complement.
CCTTTATTTCTTTTAATTTACAATATAATCAATACATTAAATATCAGCCTTTTACAGCTATTGTGCATGCGCTTTTACGAGTGTTAAATAATAAATGAATACTCGTAAAAGCGCATGTACAATAGCTGTAAAAGGCTGATATTTAATGTATTACACTTATAAACATCGCGCTATATAAATAAATGCTTATTTACATATGTTTAAGTTTCATTTGAAAGTGACGTTTAGTAAATTCTAAGTAATTTTGTCAACATCATTCAGTCAGACAATGCGAACTGTAATTTAAAGTGAATGATCTATCTTCACACTTTCTTTGCCAGTACTTAAGATTCGCCTATATATAAACAAATTGGGTTCGGAAAGAATAAGTGGATTCATTTTATTCTTTCTTAAATGCTATATCTTGTATTGGCAGTGAAAGTATTCATTTATTATTTAACACTTGTAAAAGCGCATGTACAATAGCTGTAAAAGGCTGATATTTAATGTATTACAATTATAAACATCGCGCTATATAAATAAATGCTTAAATATAATCAATATATTTATTTATAAATATCTTTAAGATATGCTTGTAATACTTGTATTCATTCAAAAACAATTCTTAATATTTTTTTAATTTTCACCCTCTCTCCATACTAATATTAATTATATTATGAAAAGAGAAAAAATAATTTCAATTTATTTTTTACAAATTTTAAATAAAGTTATTAATCTCAAGATAAACAAGGCAAAACTCTCCATACAGTAGTGCCACCCTGTGCCAACCAGAGTAATCAATGGATGCCAGAAGGCTTGTGCATAAAATCCCTATCTAATGCCTACTCATCCAATACTCCCAGACTAGCTTCTGGCTTGTGGTCTTCATCAGTGAGAAGCTTTGGATCTGAGAGCACTCATCCAAACAACTATGTCTAGTATAAGAGTTGATCATCATGTGATGCTTAATGGTTTAATCTCAAGATATTTTCAGATGTATATATTCAAATATTGTGCATTTGCAATTGTTTTACATGGATATTGTCATATTAAAAACAGTGTCATGGTTTATATATTAATAACTGTTTAAGTTCATCAAATGATATTTATTTTAATTCGGGGGATGGGGGGGGGGTGAGAGTTATTGTAGATACACCAGAATACAAAGTAATTTTTGCAATACATTTTTATTATTATTTAAAAAACACAATGAATAATTTCTTAAATAAAATTGTATATTTTGCTATAGGAATATTATATAACTTTGAACATAAATTTTGATAAAGTTGTGCATTAACATTTTATTTTATTGCATATTTTAAGAATAGGTTGAGGTTAATAAATCACAAGTTATATTTTTATGTATGTATATGAATAAGGGTGCATGCATGTCTAAATTATTGTAAAATTAAAATGATGTATGATGAATATAATATTGTTATTAAAGGTATATAAAATGTAATGACATGTTATGTTAAACAAACAAATGTATTTTTAAGTCATAGTTACTTATTTATTTTTATTTATTCTCCAATTTGTAATTTAATAAAAAGTGATTAAAATCATTATCATTATTTTTATTATAAATATTTTCTTTTTGAAGAATTAAAAGTAAACATTTTGTTCAGGAACACAGTGTATTTAAATGTTTTCTGATTAAGTGAAATAATATGGATTAAAGGGGATAAATTTGAGATGATCATTAAATACTGTATCTATGTCAATAATCTAAATGTTACATCATTAAACAAAATATATAAAAAGCCTGTGGTTTAAGTGTAAAAACTATATTTTTCCATCACTTTAGTTGGTGTGCTGCATTTAGAAATAAATAAGGCATAATATACATATCATTTATCATTAAAAAATAATTAAATAGGCTTTAACAGGCTCTTTATATATTACATATTGGTAATGCAAGCTATATAAGTCATATGACATGTGACTAATTTATATATATATATATATAAGTGACAAAACAGCTTTTTTAGGAATGGAAGCATACTGCATTTTTTTTAATAATGTTTTTACTTTACTTGCCACAATGATTTTTTAATATTTAAAAGATCATGTATAATTTAAAATGCGATTTAGTTTAAATTATAAACTTTATTTTGCTTAGATTGCATATATATATAATATTAAAAATAATTCAATAAAAAATTATTTAATAAGACAACTTTTATAATAATATTATGTTTAATTAACCTCACCAACCTGGATTTTGCCCCTATATTGGAGCCTTATCAAGATGTAAATACACTTAAAGTTATATTATAATTCTTTCTATTTTACAGCAACTCCATTTACAGGCTTCATTTTACATTACAATATTAAAGATAAAATAAATATTCTATTTCCTATTCATTACATACATAAATAATTATACATAATATTTACTTATAAATTATAATCATGTATTTACATTATACAATCACATATTTATACTTTAATGTTATTTATAAATTTCCTAATTTTCTCTTTCTTACATATTATAACTATATTTAATAATTTAAACCCAACATAATTAGAATGATAATCATCTATATAAATATATACATATAATTTACCTATAATTATACTTAATTTAAATTTTCCGGCTATCTAATAACACCCATTTTCCAGCCAACTTTACAGGACCTTTAACTATATTCATACATTTTTTAAAATTCTCTTGTATATACAAAGATTCATAACATATCCTCTCACTATACTTCTTTACATATTTAATTACTTGAATGTTTTTTTCACAATTTATTCTATGTCCAGTATTTAAAAAATGTAGATAAATCCCTGATCTCATATCCTTCCTTTTAATTGCTCTATCATGTTCTTTACCTCTTTCTAATGCAGTTTTCTCTGTCTGACCAATATATATCTTGTTACAAAATTCACAAATAATCTTATATACTAACCCAGCTTTATCATTCTCATTATTATTTTCTATATTACATATCCATTTCCCTAATGATCTACTGTTTTTCCATCCTATTTTAATATTATTAGGTAATTTTTCCTTTATCAATTCTTTATATACTTTATCAAAATATGGAATTGAAATCCATTTATTATTTATAGTTAATTTGTGATTATTATAATATCTACTATCTTCATTTTTATTTTTAAAAAATTTACTTATATTTTTCTTTTTATATCCCATACTAATATAATCATTTTCAACCTCCAACTTTTGTATTAATGCTACATCCTTATCTAAAGTTAACCTATCATTTTTCTATTTAAATGCTTTCATTGCTGCCATTTTTTGAGACCATGGTTGATATGAACTTGGATCTATTATACTTCTTTTATCTTTCTCTTTAATATAATGTCTTACAACAATCTTACCTGTCACATCCTTCCTCATAAAAATATCTAAATATTTTAACACTTCCTCTCCATTTTCTATCATAAATCTAATACCATATTCATTATTATTCATTTCATTAAATGCATTATTTATACTTCTACTATTACCTATTATAAGTATATCATCAACATATCTATGATATTGTATAATTTCTTTCATTTTTATATATTTATCAATTACATTTCCCTCAATATAATCAATCATAATAGATGATAAAACACCACTAATGGAACATCCCATAACCCATCCTTTAGTTACCTTTCAAAATTCATTTTTATATTTAAAGTACAATGTTTCATTTATTAACAATAAAGCTTCATTAATAATATATATTCATTCCTTTGATATACCACCATAATTCTTTATTTTTTTCATAACTACTTTTTGCAATTTTGAAAAATGTATGAATATATTTAAAGGTCCTGTAAAGTTGGCTGGAAAATGGGTGTTATTAGATAGCTGGAAAATTTAATTTAAGTTAAGTATAATTATAGGTAAATTATATCTATATATTTATATAGATGATTATCATTCTAATTATATTGGGTTTCAATTATTAAATATAATTATAATATGTAAGAAAGAGAAAATTAGGAAATTTATAAATAACATTAAAGTATAAATATGTGATTGTATAATGTAAATACATGATTATAATTTATAAGTAAATATTTTGTATAATTATTTATGTATGTAATGAATAGGAAATAGAATATTTATTTTATCACATTATATAATAACTTTAAGTGTATTTACATCTTGATAAGGCTCCAATATAGGGGCAAAATCGGGTTGGTGAGGTTAATTAAACATAATATTATTATAAAAGTTGTCTTATTAAACAATTTTTTATTGAATTATTTTTAATATATTACGTTACAAAGACCACATTATTAACAAGTTTTGATTTGAAATTTGATCATTTTATATATATATAAACCATTATACAATTACAAATATTCAGTAATGCCCTCTGTTTAAAAGTCTATATCTCAATAATAGCACTTTTAAACAGAGGGTGTTACTGGATATTTATAATTGTATTTATTAATAAAGAATAGGGAGTTAGAGATATGGAGAAATAGTATGGATAGTAAAAAGAGTTTAAATATATATAGAAATAAACAGAATATTAGGTGTGAGTTAATATATGATAATAGTAAGAAAAGTAGTTTATTGTTTAAGGCTCGAACAGGATCTTTAGCTACAAGAGAATATACATATAAATGGAAAAACACGGGTGATTTATTTTGTAAATTGTGTAAGGAAGGAATAGAAAATATTAGGCATTTGTTAATTGAATGTAAATGTTTGAAAACAGAAAGGGTACATATAATGAAGTTATGGAAGAATAAATATGAAAAAAGTGATTATACAGAAAGTGAATTATTGGTTTTTATGCTGGGTTTGGGAAAAGATAAGAAGGAATTAGATATTAAAGCTATAGAGTTGACAAAGATTATGTTGTGGAAATGGGATGGAGCAGAATATATGAAAATGTAGAGTGGGGAATGGAAAATTAAGTGGCTAACAAGTTTATCTGGGCATAATTGCTCAGATATTCTTGACTTCGTTTAAGGAGAAGCCACAGTACATCACATCACATCACATAATGGTTTATATATTTGTATAATTATTTCAATTAGTGTTAACAGCAACTTTCTTTTCATATATATATAGTCCATGTACCAGTGTCATATATATAGCACCTTGTTATTTGGTCATTTGCTATTTTTAAAATTATTTTAAAATAATCTGTAAAAATTATATCATGCCACACCTGTGTTTAGTATGGCAAAAATCTTGCGGGGAAAGCAAATGGCCAAATATAAAAAAAAACCATCCTGTTCATGAATTAAAACAAAAACGTATATTGGTATCTAAAAATATCAAATTTTGAAGTTGCTAATTGCTAAGTTCAATGGCAAAATTTTGTTTATTAAAAATGTAATTTCATAATGAGGAAGTGTAAATAGGCTGTTTTTTTGCTCCACATATACTCAGTCAAATTTAAGAAAGGTCTGCAAGCTGAATCCACGCTTGTTTGAATTTTATGATAGCCAAGTAGTTAGGTGGATTGTGCTGTTCCTCATGCCCACAAAATGGTGATCTTCATTTCCATCCTATGTGTTGAAATGGTACAAGCCAACATAGCAATTGATAACCTTTCTGATAGAAACCTATTGCAATAGTACTTCAAGTAGAGAGCTGTTGCTTATCCAGAGAACAAAGCCAAGAGACAAGCTTCTGCCCAGGAGTTAGGTAATAATCTTCACGACTGCCGTAAGAACTCTCAGATGAACTTTAATTATTAATTTCCAAATCTATAGCTATAATAAATTTAAATAAACACTCATTTTAAACTCTAATAGTTCAAATCTTTCTTTTACTTCAACCTATAAAACCAATAATAAACACTCGCTTGATTTACTGTAAAATAGCTGTGTAAAATCTATTATCTTGAACCTGTTCAAGAGATAAACTTAATAATTATTTTGTTAATTAAGTTCTGTTTTACTCTCGTATTTGCAGTGAAATCTATGGTCTTTTATATATTTAAGTTTTTAGTATTTCATTTAGATATGTGATGATATGCTAAATATATTTCAAACTAACGAACGGATATATTTTAATAATTTTATCCCAAAGATAATATTTCTATCTTCAATTTAGTAATTATGATATTACGCTTAGTTATATTACATCGGAATGGCTGTTTTGAAATTAAAATTCATTAATTAATAACTGATTGCCTTGCGATCATTGCAGTAATTCAAATCAACTCTGAACTCTGTTTAATACATAAATTGTTATGTTTTGTTTTGTTATATTGATAAATTATGATTTTAAGCATACTTTTACTTAATTAATAATAGAATTTTGGTTAAGTAGATATCAATAAAGATATTTAGTTATTTTCATTAATTCTTTTTTCATTTTTCTTTTTTGGCCTCTTAAATATGCTTTCCCTCTCTTTTTATTAAATCTGATTAGAGATGGGAATTGTTTGTTAAATAAGGATATTAATAAATTTAAGTAACCCTATAGCATATTTTAAATGCCTATAGTGAATGTATGTAGGGCTAGTTTGACCAGTTCTTTCTATATGTTATTCGGGATTTATCCGAAACTAAGATAACCTTTAGTTTGATGGATGATGATTCACATCATTATCCACATTGCCTTGGGTGATCTTGTAAAAGCACTCTTAAAAGAATGTAGTTGAGTATAAACAGGAATAAATTTAATACATGAATAGGTGAAGATTATTTTTTAGGTGCTGTGGCTAACCGAATCCACATCACTCAGAATTTTGACATTACGACTGTTGAGTAAAGGGTCCAAGGTCACTTTTTCCCAATCTTTTCAAGATCCCCTCCATAGTACAATGTCATTCAATAACCACAAGCTGATGGACTGCCTAATTAAATGTAGAAAGCAATTTATAAAGCAAATGCTACCTGCTATCTAGTGAAATAAGTGTTATCCATGTTTGAATATGACTGCCTTGCAAGAATACAGTCTCAGCTAGCCGGAAAGCCTGCACAACATCAGGAGATAACTATTCAATGCTGCCCAAAGATCTTGCTAACTCTATTTCAATTATTTATATACTTTATTCAATCTCATAATGTAATTCTTTATCTATTTAATACTGGTGATGTAGTGCCAGTTATATCAACCTATTTTAATCACTTGTTTTATGACTCTCTATAACCCTACAAAATCAATATGTAATTTTTTTCATCTGTTTTACACTTTACTTTCTTTCTTTTTTTTGAGTGTGATATATTTTCTTAATATTATTTCATGTTTATGTATTTTAATTTAACTTTAAATTAATATGCCAATCTTACCCAACCTTGTCAGTTTGTCTATTTGTACAAGAACTCTTAGCTTTGGGGGGAGGCACTCACTCCCTCGGTCAATTTCATTATAAAAGTACACACTCACTAGGTTAAGTACTCGCTCGCTCGGTTGAAAAATGATTAAATAATTTATGTGTTTAATGGCAGATTGACGTAATGCCATTTTATTCATTAGTGATATTTGTTTATTGTTAGTTATTAATGGTATCAGATAAATCCTATTTTAAATATTATATAGTAATTTGATGACCACCATTTCTGTGATTATAATAAAATCACTACTTACTTGTAAAGCTTTAGGAGCATCTTATTTATTATAATATTGTATTGCTTACTTCAACATAAATGGGACTTGTTTAGTGAAGGGATAATATGCTCTTCTTATTATTGTGATATTCATATAATTATTTAAATAAGTTATTATTACAACATGGTTTACTAGTCATGCCATTATGCATGATATTACATTTATTTAAGGCTTTAATTCATATCAACATCATAAGAGAAGTATTTACTTATCTCACCACTGCTCACAGATCCGATCTGTGTTATTTACGATTTATATTTTGCTTTGTCATTTTGGGCATTGTCGGAAACTCCAAATCTACCCCTTTTGTCATACTTCAGTCTAGTTGGGTCATGCTCTAGGACCATTGGCTAGAATAGAGAATGCTCTGTGTATGAGAACCCCAGGGCAGCTGGCCATTGAGTAGAAAATCTGACAATTTCAGGCACCTAAATGTCTTCAAACCCAGCTATCTAACTCAAATAGCTATATAGGGCTGAGAGATCTTCAGCCGAACCATATATTAGAAGTCTTAGCAATATAACATTGCTTAAGACTTAAAGTAAAGACTACAAATAGTTGAGCAATTAGCAAAGCTCTTTGTTTATTTTTTACAAGCTTAAAAAAATGTGGAGTCATGTGATATATGACTTTTTTTTATTGACTATTTGTAGTCTTTGCTTTAAATCTTAAGCGATGTTATATTGCTAAGACTTCTAATATATGGTTCGGCTGAAGATCTCTCAGTCCCATATAGCTATTTGAGTTAGATAGCTGGGTTTGAAGACATTTAGGTGTCTGAAAATTTTATATTTTCTACTCAATGGTCAATTCTTAGATAAATGCTGTCTTTGGGTTGGTGTTTTTAGATCTAGTATCTGAAGCTACCCTAATGCCTCTCTGAGGAGTGCCAAAAGCACGACACCATTGGTCAGGGGATGGTGGGTGGTTTTCAAATACATATTTTAAATGCTTTCTCTTCCTAAGCATTTATCTCAAAGCTTGTTGAGAAATTAGCAAAGCTCTTTGTTTATTATTTTAGTTACTTTAGCATTTGTCTTTAATCCAAATATTTTTACTTTCATCTGATAACTCTTGCAATATTTCCTAAAGTCCTAAATAATTATTTGAAAAAAATAATTACATCATCTGAAAAATCTAGATGCCTTAAATAATCTCTTTATTTTTAATCTCCAATTTTTCCATTTTAATCCACAAAATACTTGTTTTAAAACTGCTGTAGAAAATGTTGGAAATATAGAATCATCCTTTCTCATATTCTTCTCAGTGTTAATCTTTGTAATTTAGTCATGGTGGTTGCATTTTGAAGACATTCTTCAGAATATGGCAATGTTTTAAATATTAAAAAAATGCTTGTAAAATAAAATAACTTTTCATAATCCACAAATCCAAATTATAATGGCATTTCATATTCATTACTCCTTTCTACAACTTTTCTCATTACTTAGATGCGATCCAATGTGCTAAAACTACTTTTAAATCGCTTTTCTTTTGATAGGTTAAAATTCACTGTAGATATGTTGTAATTATCTTGATAAAAATTTTGTGTGGATAAAGACAAATAATTCTGTAATTTCTAATAGCTCCCTTACCATTTATTTTACATATCAAAATTACTATTGCATAATTTCAATCACATAGTTAGTCTTATCTTATACTATATTGATATCATTTGATGGCATATATATGTTCAATGGTGTAATTTATAAATTTCAGTTTATCTCATTTTTTAAAATCAGATATATTAATCTTTAACTGAGGTTTAAAGTTTATATCTGTGCTAGTGATAATCTCTAGTTTCGAAAATGATTAGTAATAATCATTAGTGTATTTATCTGAAATGAATGACGTCAAAGTTGTGAGTGGAGGGAGTTTGACAATGGTAAATGAAAATGTAACAATTTTTAATCATATTAACATTTTTATTTTTTCAGTTAATTAATAATGTACAATCCATTATAATGCTTAAGTAATATATAGGGTATATGAGCACAGCCTTTCACACGACCCACCATTCTCCACACTATCTCATAACATTGATACAATTGAACACATACATGCTGAAAAGATAAATAATCACCAATAGAAGTATTTCATGCTAAACCAGCAATCATCAGTTGGTCCAGATTACCATCTCCACACATATAGTAATCTTGACCAACTGATGATTGCTGGTTTAACTTGAAATACGTATACTGGTGATCTTTTCAGCATATATGTGTTCAAGTGTATCAGTGTTATGAGATAGTGTGAAGAGTGGTGGGTCGTGTGACAGTCTGTGCTCATATACCCTATATATTACATATATAGACACAGATATATAATAAGCCTGTGTGTTTCAGTTATAATGCTTAAGAAAATTATCGAAAATGTTTGATAAAAATTATTAATATTAAACTATACATATGGAAAAAGAAGAAAAAAAACTATTTGTAGATATAAAAAATAACTTTTTTATTTATATAAAGTAGATTGTGGAAAAGTTTTTATATGTTAATAATCTGTCGATGGATTCTTTTGAAAAAAAAAGAAAGAGAATGGACTATTTTTATTAATTAATTAATTTATCCTTGTAATGAAAGCTTAACTATCCCGATAGAGAGCGCTACCCAAGAATTTTAGATGGGTGGGGAAATGCCACAATTATTTTTAACCTTATTACTACTATTTTCGTGTTTAAAAAACCATATCTGTGGTAAGATTCTCATTAACTTTTATATATATTTAATGCCACACAACAATATTTATTGTGTCTATTTAGGGTAATTTAATTATTTGAGTCATCCTTATTGCTTTTATTGATAAACAATGAAATTGTAGGATTACTTGCGAGTTTTCAGAACTATCAAGTTAGTCGCCCGTATTTTTGATAAATATAAATGCAGATAAATTTCATTAACAGTCTTTATTTATTTATTTTTTTGTTAAATGAAAGCAATCTCCCTAAGATATGTTAGTTACATCTACAAAAAATGAACCATATATTTACAATTTATTCCTAATAATAGGCGGCGTGCAATCTCTTATGGCTTCCAAAATCGCTACAAATAAATCTTGTTACAATCTATGCTACATAAATTCTGCTAACGAAGAATCTATGTAATGTCGGAAGTTATCCAATGGTTTTTATTTCACCCTTTAAAAATACTCCACTGCATCCTGTTTTGTAAGAGAAAGATTTCACATTTTGATCGTTATCACATTTCCCAAAAAAAAAAAAAAACTGGCCAAAAAGAAACATGCTGAAACGAAAGTTGCAACAACGTTAAAGGTCTCACATCACTTCCTCATTGTAATATAGTATAAAAAAAAATTGAAATAAATATTCTTAACGAAATTTATTACTTTTTTTGAAATTTTACATTTTTTTTAAAAATTTAATAACTAAGATCTTTGGGAGATTATACTCGCTGAACATCTGTAACTATTTTGGAACTTACGGATTGCATGCCATCGACATGAATAAACTGTAAATATAGTATTTATATTTTTATTAGTTTTTTTTTGGTTCATTTTATGAAATGTATTTTCGGGAGATTTTAGACTCCATTGATTTTTTGTAAACGTAACTAACCCATCTTCGGAAAGTAAATTAAAAAAAAAAATTAAAATAAAGATTGTCAATTAAATTTATCGGAATTTATGTATTTTTTAATTTAACTTCGGAGATTGTAGGCCCTCCACTCATTTTGTAAACGTTTTTAGAAGTAAAAAACCAAATTGAAATATTGCTAATGAAATTTATTGGATTTTGTTCCTTTATTTTAAATGTAACATTAATTTTGTAAACATTTTTGGGGGAAGTAAAAAAAAGAAAATTGAAATAAAGATTGTTAATGAAATTTATCCGAATTTTATTTTTTTAAATTTGACATTCATTTTGTAAACGTCGGAAGATTGTTAATGAAATACGGACTGCTATCTTGCTACTCCTGAAATCTCGCAAGTACCTTAAATTTAAGTATCATTCTAGCTACGTAGCTATTGTCTTTTAATGTAAATATTTATTTTATTAACATTTACATTGTGAAAATATATAAAGATAAGCAAGATGTAGCAGCTTATCTAAGTAGCATCATTAAACAAGAGTATCAAAAAAATAAAAGAGTATTTCCTCGAACGTTAGTAATCGCGTGAGGTTTAATTTATTCAATTTTTGGTCTTTAATGTTTCAAAAATTCGAAAGTAAATTGATTTGAGTAAAGAAATCAAGTTCAAAATGAAGATATTTTTTAAAAGTATTCGACAAAGAAGAAAAAGTAAAAATAGTTATTGTTTTTCCTATTTGAAAAGTATTAGACAAAGAAGAAAAAGTAAAAATAGTTTATTTTATTTTATTTGTAATTATAAATTGTTATGTTTGGTCTCCTCAAACAATCTGGAATTACAGCTTCAAAAGTAGGGATCAGAACGATATCATAAATCAAAAGGCTATTACAGCACAGATTAGTAAAAATATTTAATACTGTAAGCTTAAACAATAATTCATTAAATGTAAATTTGATACAAGATTTAACTTATAGTATAAATTTTGGACTTCTGAAGACTTGATATGAGCAAAATAGCCTTTAAAGTATTTAAGCCAATAAACATCACATGATCACCATTTCTGATTCTGGCTTGCATTGAGTGGCAATACTGTATGGAGATTTCCTGGCTTGTGATTTAATCATCTTTTTAATAAGAGAATAATTATTTGGTGAGAAATATGGGAACAGAAAAGAGGCTAAAATAATAACTGAATTGAATTTTATGTTGGTAGAATTTTGATGTTCAGAGAAAATACAAGCAAATAATATAATTAAATGTGCATATTCGTAGAACAAACTAATAACATGGCAGGCAGGTAATAATAAATAGGTTACAAAATGAAAGGGTAAGTGGACATGCCAATTGATTGAACAAGAAATTTAGCAGAAATAATTTTAAAATAGTATTATTAAAAAAAAGTAAATAAATAGATGTTTACTAGATTGAGAGCAAAAATGCTGACTCCAGAAAAAGAAAATGTATCCAGTGAGGAACAAAATTGAATAGAAATCTTATGGCAGGGTTGCATAAAATATTAGAAAAAATAGAATGTCAAAACAAAGAAATAGCTACGAAATTTGAAAAACAAAATGAAATGTTTGAAAAACTTGAAAATTAAATAAAATAGATAGCCATAGGATTTGAAAAACAAAATAAAATATTAGAAAAAATAGAAAGTCGAAACAAAGAGACAGCTATAAAATTTGAAAAACAGGAGTCTCAAAAAAAGGGTATGAATAGATGAGAAAAGAAATTTATCAAAGAGTTACAGAGAGATTTAACTAGATTGACAATAAAGTTGAGGCACACCAAGAAATATAGCAAAATAAAATTGAGCAAGAAAGCAAAGTAGAATTGCCACATGAAGTAATAGAAGGGGTAAAAACAAATTCATAGAGCATTAGAACAGGTTCATTTAGAAATTACTACTATTGTTGAAAATTTTGAAAAAAATAGAGATAGAATTAATAGAGGTCATGGGAAATTGATAATCTTTTGTGAGAGGTGGATAATAACATAAATAGAAACTTAAATCATTTTAATGATATAGGACAGGAAAGGGTTGCACCTGCAATTCATCATCATCATCAACCATTATCAGTCTACTGCAGGATGAAGATCTCTCCAAGTTCAATCCATCTTTTCCGATCTTTAGCTTCTCTTTTCCACACCACCCCTGCACACTTTCTTATTTCATCCATCCATCTCACATGTGGTCTCTTTCTGGGTCTTTTACAATCTCTTAGAATCCAGTTTATTAACCAATTTTTAAAAATTTAGAATTTTTTCAGGACATGCAGATGAATCTCCTATAGAATATCTCAATAGTTTGGAAATATATTTCTGTATAAATCAGTTGAATGAAGATTCTATTATTGTGATTTCATGTAGCCAATTACAAAGAGCTTCTTGAACTTGGTGGGATTCCCTATTTGAAAAGCCTCAAAATTTCAGTGATTATAAGAAAGCTTTGTTAACAAGTTACTGGAGTGAGGATTACCAAGAAAACATTAGCAGGTGTTTTGAGAAGGATGGTGGCCTGAATAACTCTTCACTTAATTTTTTTCACCGGCAAGTAGCTAAAGTTGGAGCTTTGACAGCCAGTCCACAGAGAATCAAATTATTAGGATAGTAAAGCACAGCTTTCCTAATAATATTGAACAGATGGCTGCATTATTGACTTTATTCAATTGTAGTGAACCTACATGTGATGCAAAGCAGTGGGTATTTAGACCCCAACCAAAAGAGTTATAGGCAAAAACATGAACCATATGTGAATTCCATGGGATACAGGAATAGAAAAAATTCATGGAGTGGGAAAAGAAGGAACAAAAAACATTTGAAATGTAAAGAACTACCAGTAGATGCTTCTAAAACTTTATATATATGACACATATTTGCTGTTATACCTTATGAAATTAAGAATCATGGTTATCTTAGAGGTTGCATTATTGACTTATATGATGTTATATTCACAGAAAGAAAATAATATTTATAGACTATGATCTCTTTATTTACTGTTTTATTAATATTCTGTGTGAAGAGATAGGTTTTGAAAATGCCCACTCTATAAATTTCTCTTCCAGAAAGTGTATTGTGTAGGTCGTTTTGTAGGACCTGTTCAAAGCAAGTCATAAATTGATGAAAGCTGGAGATGTAAGAATAAATATGCAGAAAACCTCTAGCCAGACTTCAGTTAAGTGATGAAATTATGATTCAGATTAATCCTATAAATCAGTCTGAAAAACATGTATATAAAATTTTTTTTAAGAAATTTATGATGGCCTCTTCACTATTATTCGCCACTATAACAAAAATGCTTTTGTACTGACTTATGAAGGAATAGAAAAGAGGGCACACAATGCCCTCTCTTTGAAACTTGTTAAAGAGAACTTTAATGATGATGAGCAGATTATTGAAAGGGTAAAAGTATAAGATGTGAGGTGTTTAGTATGTATATACTAAATGTGGATTGAAAGTATTTGTATGTTTAAGCCTTTTCTTTGAGGAATCAATCAAACTGCAGGTGTGTGCTTATGATGAAAACCCTCATGTAAGTTGATAGTGAAGCTGCACTCATTACAGAATAGCTGGTAGAAAGGAATTTCCAGTGAAAATTATTAGAAATTGTAACTAAAATTCAATGTTTAGTAATTTATCCTGACATTCATAAAAAGCTGTCCAAACCCAAGAGTCCCTGGTTAGCAAATGTGTGTTGCACACTTTGACTCACAATGTCGTTGCAACATCCTTAAGAAATTAAAATAGAGTTTAGTTAACATTTATTCAGTTTGCTTTACTCTTAAAGATGATTTCAAATTTGCAGCCTTATTTTTTAATCTTTAGCACATTATCAAGATTAATTAACATGTATTCAGTTTTCTCATTTGCTTAATCTCTAGCTCATTGTCATGGTTATATGTAAAAAGAGAATGTATGAAATTAATGTTAATGTTTAGTGTAGAGTCAAAGATCTGAACCAACTTATTTTATTTCTAACCTGGTAGGAGAGCAATGTATGGTTGCAAAACAAGATACATAATTGACCTCAAGAGTTATCTTTGGATAATAGTTTTTAAAATGATTAGAGAAGACAAGTTTTTTAAAAAAAAGGAAAAGATTTTTTTTTTGTTTATAAATTTCAATTTGTTTATATCATCTCTAAGATTGTTAAAGATTGGTTATTCAGAGTTAAATAATTGAAATCTGTCAAGCGTTGATGGCCTAGTGGTTAGCATAGCTGCCTTCCAATCAGCTGGCCCAGGTTTGCTTCCTGTCAACGCATTTGATATATATATATAATAATAATAATAATTGAAATTGGATTTTTTTTCTTTTAAAAAATAAAATTTAAGTTTTATTTTGTTAGGATATCAATTTATAAAAGATTTATGTTGTAACAAATATATATTTTTTGTTATAAATAACAATATGATTTTTTAAAAATCAATGACAATTTAAATTCAAATGCGATATTATAAAATTTTTATTGAAAGCTTGCCAGTATCTCCAGTCTTGTTTTGTTTTACAATCGTCATTAACTGCTTGTTAAAACTTTAAGATTATTTTTATTTGCAGCCAAGATATGAATTAACATAAATATTAGTATTCATTATGGCTCAAGGCGACTAATTCCTGAGAATGTATCATTTAACCTGGATCAGTGTAGCCTGGATTATTTATCTATAGCCTGATATGTGATCAAACTTGAACTGCCATTTATGAATTGTGCTTGATTCATGTTTAAAAAATATGCTTACAAATAATTGCTAAATGAAAGTCCTCTCCCATGGAATATTTTATCCTTAGAGAGATGAAGAAATATGATTTATGGAAATATAATCTAAATAAATTAAAATTTGATGCAGCTAAAGGAATTTAAAAAAATTTTATTGTAAGGATGGATTTTCAGCATCTTAAAATGCCAGAATAGACTCCATAATGCTTGAACGAATGACATTGCGAAATCTTTACAATTTACGATACGCTAATATTATTATTACAGTATAAAAACAGCGCTATATAAAATAATATCTCATATATGTTTAATTTCAACTAAAGTATGACATATCGTAAATTGTAAAGATTTCACAAGTGTCATTCGTTCCAGCATAATAAGTGTAATTTAAAGTGATTGCTTAACACCTTCACGCTCTCATTTCCATACGCTTAAGATTTGCCCATACGTAAATGTTTAGGTCGAAAGAATGGGTGGATTCATTTCAGTCTTTTCTAAAAAACTATATCTCGTGTCCGGAAAAGTGAGAGTATTCATTTATAATTTATCTTTAAAGTGCATTGGCTTAATTGCTAATATCACTATTACAGTATAAAAAGCGCTATATAAAATCATATCTCAATAAACAGTTATATTAATTTTAATTTAACAAATTGAAATGGTATTTATATATCTTTGCCCTAATTACTCCCTTTGAAGTATTGTTATGAAAATATATAATACTTTTATTTTTATCATTATTCATCAAGTTTCCATTATTATCATCATCCTATAGATTTTTCTTTTCAACTATCTAGCACTAAGGTAAAACACAACTCTACATAGGCCTTTATTAGGCCAACAATATGGTATTGACAGTTTAATAACATTGACTGCATCTTCAAAGTCTATAGAACAAGCATTTATTTATTTATCAAATGATGTCATACAAATTATAGTTGCACTGTTTTAGCATTATTAGTACTTATGAGAGAGGTGACGAAATGAATACAAGATATAACTCAAAACTGCCTAAAATATTAAATAGCAGTACCCAGCAGATTACTTTAAAATAATCATGCCTTAAAAATACCCATGAATATTCAATATTGAATTTCAATACAGAAATGTATAGGCAAGGTAGGTAATAAAGGATTTATAACTAAGCATTTGTTATTTATGTTCTTGCCATGCTGAAAAATAACTAAGCCACAATCTCTCTGGAGGGATTAAACATATATTAATGAGAAAAATATCCACACCCAATTGTGGAGATTAACAGCTGACTTCTAGCAGCATGTCAATAATGAAATGGATAATACATATATATATAACTATTAATAGTAATAACATAGTAGTCACACACACTCATCTGTGTAATAAACGTTCATCTAGTTAGTTGATATACATGGTTCATGAGACATAATAGCAAAGCAAAATACATCATAATTTATAAGATATCTATATTGCACATACTGACTCTCAGACACTGCATATATACATATAAGATATGAAGGCTGTTTTACCTGTACAGCAATTTAAAATATATTAAATTCTTACCCAAAGAACTTTTAATAACCATGAGAATAAAATATTTACCTGGTTATATTTTTCTTTTAAAATGATAAACCTTTACATATAATTTTCCTTACCAATATTTCCACAGGAATGCTGTTATAAATATTCCTGTAATACAATATATATATATAATTTATATTAACAAATTAAGCATATAATATATAAAAAAATCAAATTTATAAAATCATTCCGTTTTTGTGGTAAAGTTTTTCACCCATTAAACTTAAATGGAAAATATTAACAATTCTTTCCCTAATGGGAATTAATCCATTTAGTGAGGAGTCCCTCATTTTTTTTTTTTGGCTGGAAAATATTCTGCCAGTCCTAATAAAATTTACAAGAAAACGCATAAAAGTTCAGCTTTAGGAATTCTTTAAATGGCCTTCTCCGATGTAATTAAATCAATAAATAATGTGTTAACAAAACCAGAAACAGATTATGAATAGCAAACAATTCCATTATAAGTTTTTTGCATTATTTAGTAGATATTTGAACATTAAAGAATTTAACATATGTTTCTAAATGAGTGATAAGAAGAGTCAACAAGTGAATTAGTCTTTATATACTTAATTAACCATAATAATATATCTTTTATAGCCAGTGGTTGGAATATAATAAATATTAAGAAAGTTCTTGTAAATATTCTAAGAGAGCAGATTTCAATATCTTTTTTTGTTGAAGCTTTTACAAAAGCATTATTAAAGAATTGGTCAACTTATAATTCATTTTATTTTAAAGGTTCAGAGTTAATGAAAATACTACTAATAATTTGGTTATTTGTTATAATGATATCAGCTTCAAAATGATAACTCAGACTTAAAGGGTAGCCAAAGTTCAAATTAATTAATAGATTCAAAAACAAGGTAAAATTCATATCAATCTAAGGCTTTAACAGCTCCCTGTGGTTTCCAGCATTTTATTGTTTTTTTTTTCCTTAATAGTGTGACATTAGCATTCCTTTTGTGAGTACCATTTAATGCATGGTTCAGCATACACTGTTTAAATGGCAACACTCAGAAAACCTATATCTTTCTACTCCATTTTGGATAATTCAATATTAAAAAAAAAATAGAAGTAAAACAATTGGTTTTTCTTTTTAACAACACTAATTTTTAAATTACACAGTATGTTCAAATTAAGCCCATGTATACATTTTTCTATATATCTATGTAGGTGTTTTATCTGTACTGAGATTATGTGATATTTCAGCATAAGTCCATGTATATATTTTTCTCTATATGTGTGTGTTTTATCTGCATTGAGATTATGTGATATTTCTGCATCCAATCTGATTTAAAACCTTGGAAGTAGAACATTTAAAACCTTTTTCTCTAATTAATTTGTTCTTGACCTCAGCACATGTCTAGTCAAGACAGTTAATTACCTTTAATAAAGATTATTCAAGTCTAACAAAATAATTTATTTTAAATTACAGGTCTTTAAATTGAAATATTTTTTATTATTGAACACTTAATTACCTTTATTGTTATTTACTTCTTTTTTTTTCAACAGTGTTATGATTGCTTAAGGCTTTCAACAAAATATTGTCTTTAAAATTAATTAATTGTATCAATACACTCTTTTATATATATGTTTAACTAGCACACGCATACACATTCCAGGAATAATAAGTTACTTTAAATATAATCAATAAAACAAAATCACATTAATTAATAAATTTAAACAGGCGAGAAGGCTTGTGCATAAAATCCCCATCTATTGCCTACTCATCCAATATCCCTAAACCTTCTGGCATCCATTGATTACTCTGGCTTGCAGTGAGTGGCAATACATATAGAGAGTTTTGCCAGTTTTAATAACAGTTATGAGCAAGCATAAGAAATGGTGATCATGTGAATTAATGAATTTGTCAATTTAAAACTTTTCTATCATCCTTAATTTTAATACTTTAAAATCTAAATCTACAGATTATCAGAATAACTAGTACTTTTTAAACATTGTTTTTTTATATTACTTTTAAAGGCATCTTAATTGTAAACAACTTAAAAACAAAATTTTAAAATACTTAGTAACTTTCAACTGGCAAACATCTTTAGCAATTTATCTAGCTCAGTTGTTCTAAACTATAGACCATTAAATCCAATTTCCATGCATCTATCAATAAATCAAATAATCATTCCTTAAATTTCCAAGTTTGAACAAATCAAATAATCATTCCTTAAATTTCCAAGTTTGAACAAATAAATACTATTATTATTTTAGCACAATTGATTATCAAACTCATATTTGAATTGAAGTTTTTTTCCTGGATTTATTTAGTTGATTTGTTTTAATTATATGTAATATTAACCCTAAAAAATTTTAATTAAATTTTAAAATATTACATGATTATTTTTTATAAACTTATATAATTAAAAGAAAATATTTTTACCTTTTTGTTTATTTTTAAATGTAAAGTATAATTGTTGTGTATTCGGCTATGAAGCTGACAACCAATAATTATCACAAAATTTTAAATTACCAAAACATTATTAATAACAATTAAATATATTTATTTACATATTATAACAAAATAGTCTTTGATTTAAAGTTCTACCTTCACTGCCCATATTGCCACCGAGTAACTAATGCCACTATACTAGTGGTAAACTTGATTGAATACTAAAGTTTATACTCACAATGCAACACAATCCTATTTGGGCCTTCTCAAGTGTATGTAAATAATAAAAGACTGGTGTGGTCTATTAGCATTTTCCATAGCTGGTTATCTTTACCTTCAGAGACATGGGCTCTGGGACACATCCATCATTGCTGAAAAGTCCGGGCACTACTCTCAGTCTTTCTCAAGTCCTCATTTCCACAATATAGCGACAATAGCAGCTTATGAGTCCAGAAAAGCTGACGACAACTTTTTCTCTTTTAGTGCACACTATTTATACTCCTTTTTTTCTTGCTTGATAGTTAATAAATTCCTAACATTCCAATGTAACTGTACTTCCTTTCACTAATGCATCTCTACAATGTGATTAGGATCCTGCTTTTAATTATGTCCGTTCACATTCTTCAGTAATTAGCTTTAAATATTTTATCTGTTTGCTTCTAAAATTAGTTTAATGTTTTATTTTAAACAATACACACTTTTCTCTGTCTCTTGTAATCAACAATTTGGTTTATCTTTTGGCGATCTTTGTAGAATGCTTTTAACTTACAATCTCTATCTGTTTAATAAAGAATTTTATTTCACCCTTACTTTGTAAATTACTGTTAAGCTAAGATTAATAGCTGAGGTGAAGCTATAAGTTTGTTATTAGTGAGCCTCTATTTATGGACTTAGTGCTTTCGGAGCACCTACAGCTCCATAATCATAGTCCTTTTTACATGCTGTTGATTCTATGCAAATGCATGCAAATTATAACATCCACCTTTTCGAGATCGCGAAGCACGTGTCTTTTCTATTGATTGACATGGCATCGCTGGTGATGTAACATGCCTCCTTAATCTTCCTCTTAACATCGTTCCTCTCTGTGCACACGATGTCGGCTTTAGACGGCTCAAATCTATGGCTTTGCTCCTGCTGATAATCAGCAAATACTGAGCTGCCCTCTCCTTTAGTTGTGGCTTTTGTGTATATATATATCTATAAGTTTAATTTATCATCAAACCATCTTTCTTCATTGCTATTAAACTTATACTAAAATTATCTAAAATAAAGTTTAAACCATTAAACATCACATAATCACCATTTCTTATGTTATATGACTATATAAGCCAATGAGCTTGGATTGAAAATATTGTGTTTTCAATTTTATTCTCATAGTTTTGTAGTTAAGTAGAAATAAAAGGTGGCTGCTGGAGGGTTTGCATAAGATCCTAAGATCTAGGTGCAGTGCTCTCAGATCCAAGGCTCCTCACTGACGAAGGCCACAAGTCAGAAACTAGTCTGGGGATATTGAATGAGTAGGCACTAGATAGAGATTTTATACACAAGCCTTCTGGCATCCATTAATTACTCTGGCTTGCACTGAATGGCACTACTGTATGGAGAGTTTTTATGTTTTAATATCAGTTATGAGCAAACATAAGAAATGGTGATCATGTGATGTTTAGTCATTTAATACCAATCCTGCCTAATAGGATTGTGGTGGCTATGGTTATTAAAGAACCAGATCTATATGACTATACATGGGGATATTGGATGAGTAGGCACTATTGCACAGAGAGTTTTCCTTATAAAGTTTTTTTAATTTTACAGAATCTATTTTTTATTATTTTTTAAACTTACATATCTATTTTCATTTACTTTTGATTTTTCTCTGGAGTAAACTTAGTTTTAGACTTGTAACTAATGACTTACTAGAGCCTATATATTTTTTCTGAAAAATATAGCAATAATAATAATTTACAACAAATCAATATTGCATATATTAACTTTCCATATATATGTACATTAGCATAATTTTTTTTAATGTGTATATAGATAATCTTCAATAACTTAAATTTTTGACATAGGTCTCAGTGTGTAGATATAATAATCGAAGACAATAATCAGGAACACAAAAACAAGAATTTTTCTGAATGTATTTAGATTTCATTTGCAGTTAATTACTAGTTAATGGTGATCTATATTTTCTGCTTCTAATAATAGATTATTTGGAAATTAATAAAAAGCTCACAAAATATAATCAAGTTGGAGATTAAAAGTTTCAAGAATGTAAAGATTAAATGAATACTAATAAGCACGTTTCAAAGTATGTGGTTTTGGAAAGAGAAACTTGATATATTTATGATATTGTAAGAAGGAATTTAAGAAATGACCTGACTTTTAGATTATGCTGAGATATGTGTGTGTTGAAAGAGGAATGAATGATCGCATTGTAAAAAAAATGAAGGTGAAGGTTTTAAAATTGTAATAACTCACTATTTATTTGATTTATTGAAGATAGAATCATTCCACAAACTATCATTATCAATATATGAATCTTTTAGGTATTTAATTAAAAGTATTTATTAATTAATTTAGATCTATATGAATATTAATGTGGGTTATATTTTATGAAAAATGTACAATTTTCTGAGAATTGTTTATAACAATTTGTTTTTACTACTAATTTTATAAATGAATATTTTATTTATTTCTGTATTTTTAATTTCTAATGTTTTTGTGTATGTAAAACCAAAAGTAAATATTTTAAATAGTAATTTGATCAACACAGAGAAATTATATTTTAAATAATCTGGGACTAGTGAATTTACTCTTAATAAATGGAAAATAGGTCTATTTGCATCAATGTCAGGGCATTAAATAAAAGTCACTTGTTTTTTTTATAAAATTTGTCACTTGATGAAATTGTTTAATTATTCATTTAAAGTACATATATTAAATTTAGCAATCTGTCTTTGCTAACAAAAATTTTATCTTTTCTATTATAATGTAAACCAATATGTTTAATATTAATGTTTATATTTTATTATATATAGGTTCAAGATATGGGAAGAAAACTCATTTTAAAATGTTTCTATTTTGAAGGTACGTAATTATTAAAACCTGTCATCACTTAGACAATACCAATAACAATTTCAGTCAACAATCTCAAACTGTTTTCAGGACAACCTGCTTCAGCATTAATTGCACTTATTATTGAAGATAAGTGTATTATAAAATGGTTACCATCAAATATTTATATTTCAAACAACAAGATATTAATCATTAGCATCAAAAATTTGCCAATAAGAATTGTTTTTATAGTCAAGAGAATAAATATGCTTTAACAAATTATGTTGATTTTATATTAATTTTCTAATTATTTACATCAAATAATATAAATTTATGCTTTTGGAATCAGGATTATTATATATATGTTTTACAAAGGTTTTCATTCCTATAATAATGTGGATATTTACATAAAATTTATTTAATATTATAGTGGAATGACCAAAGGATTTTAAAAATACATATTCTATGGATTTCTCTTTTAAAGAAGGTTTTTGGAATCTTTATACAAACATAATATATTATAAAAATAACACTAAGTATATAGAAAAATACTTGTATTTTAAAATAAATAATGTAAGAATAACTGAAACACAGGCTTATTCTATACCTGTGTCTCGTTTTAAAAAACAATATCAGGTTACTTCTGTCACATTTTGATACTTATAATAAAAACAAGTAATACTAATAGTGTATTTGAAAATGCATTTAAAGGGAACGTATTTTATTTGAAGTGTAAATTTACATTACTAAAGTTTAGAAGATTACTAGAAAATGAAAATAACTAGAAAAACTTAGAATGTTTGATGAATCAAATACTAAACCATTTATAGGCTATTAAAAAGAATTTTCAAAATCCAATATTTACAAGTGTCATCACCTTAGACTCATAATATATATATGATTATAAAGATTGCCAAAATGATTCATAAACATGTAAAAAATTGTTTTATGCTTGTAAGAGTTTATTAAAAATGAAAAATTTATACTGAAGAGATGAAAATATTGTTATAAAATGTACAAATTTTGTGAAAAAATTAATTGTATAACTTGGAGGAAATTAATATGGATATAAAAATTTTTTTTATATTTTTTGTGAATTGACATTTGAGAGTAGTTTAAAAAGTCATGATGTAGGACAAACCATTTAAATGGATTTTATGTCACTTTGAAATTGATGGTCAAAGTTTAATATGATGAAAGAAAATACCATTTAAGTGCCATTTATAGTTTTCTCAAAAAATGTTTAAAAAAACGCATTAAAGAATACATATGGAACAAAAATTAGTTAAATACCCTTTATATGAATATAAGGCTTCTGCTGGTGGAAGATACTTATTACAGCATGAAAGAAAACATGCAGGAGAAAGCATTCATGTGCACTTTGTGTGAATATAAGACTAGTAATAAAAGTCATTTAAGAAGACATGAAAAAACCCATACAGGAGAAAGGCCATTTATGTGCCCTTTGTGTGATTATAAGACTTGTAATAGTAGCCATTTAAGAAGACATGAAGGAACCCATACAGGAGAAAAGCCATTTAAATGCAGTTTGTGCCAGTATAAGACTTCGGGAAAAACTTCTTTGCTACAACATGAAAGGAAACATACTGGAGAAAAGCCATTTAAGTGCTCTTTGTGCGAATATAAGACTTCACACAAAGGGTGTTTATTACTGCATGAAAACAAACACACTGGAGGAAAACCATTCAAGTGTACTTTGTGTAACTATAAGTCTTCTGAGAAAAGATATTTGGTGCAACATGAAAGGAAACATTCAGGAGAAAAGCCATTCAAGTGTTCTTTGTGTGAACATAAGTCTTTTCGCAAAGGTAATTTGTTACAACATGAAAGGACCCACACAGGTGAAAAACCATTTAAATGTAGTTTGTGTGAATATAAGGCTTTTCAAAAAAGTGATTTGGTTAAACATGAAAGGAAACATACAGGAGAGAAGCCATTCATTTGTACTTTGTGTGAATATAAGACTTCACACAAAGGTTGTTTATTGCACCATGAAAAAAAACATACAGGAGAAAAACCATTCAAGTGCATTGTGTGTGAATATAAGACTTCTCATGAAGGGAATTTATTACAACACGAAAGGAAACATACAGGAGAAAAACCATTCAAGTGCAATTGGTGTGAATATAAGACTGGTAAGAAGAGTCAGTTACGAAGACATGAAAGAACCCATACAGGAGAAAAGCCATTCAAGTGTACTTCGTGTAACTATAAAGCTGCACAGAAAAGTTGTTTATTAAGACATGAAAGGCAACATACAGGAGAAAACCCATTTAGGTGCCCTTTGTGTGACTATAAAACTTCTCAGAAAGATTCTTTATTACAGCATGAAAAAAAACATACTGGAGAAAATTTAAGAAGTCATGAAACAACACATAATGAAGGAAAAACATTCAACACACGAGCACATGAAGAATTACAGGTAGAAAACAAAACTTATTTTAATAATAACTTTAAAAGCCATCATAGAAGTCATGCTATAAAAAAATATTTTCTTAGCAAAGAAGTATTTAAATGTCGATTATGTTATTATAAAGCCATTATTAAAAATGACTGGGAAAGTCATGAAAATGATCATTTCACTGGTCAAGAAAGTCTAGAGATTGCTATTTTATTATGTTGAGAATACCAGATTTTTTTATGCTGAATAATTTGGCTGCTGAAGGTACATAAATTTTTATTCTTTCAACAATGCTTCCTTTGCATATAAGGACAATTCATTAAACTAGTGTCCATTAAAAATATTCCAAGAGTCTAAAAACAATCAAGTTTTATATTTTTAGAATATTGTAATCTAAATTGTTTACTATATGTTATAAACATTAACAAAATATAGACCTCTCACTAATTTATGATTTAATTTTAAACACTACTATCTAAGAAGATTTGTTCAATTAATATATTATGAAATGTAGAACTATATTTGTTCTAAGAAAGAACTAGATAGCTCCAATATAGTAGAGGGTAATGTATTTATTTTCAAAACTTTTTGCCTGGAAAAATTTTAATGTGATTTGAATCATATATAGAGTTAAAATAATTTCTGTTCAATTAAAAAACTTGATGGATTCAACTGAAAGATAAATTCCATTATTTCATAACACTTGTACAGTGGATCTAAATGGAGAAATATAAAGCAGAAGGAAAGTATTTACTTAAGGCAATTTTAAAAAGACAATATTTATAAATTTTGTATTACAGGATAAAATGCTATCTTCATTCATTATAGAAATTCATATGCTAAACAAATTTTTCATTAACATTTTTTTGTATCATTTAGTTTATTGAATGATAACCAATACATCAATTTTACCATGTCTAAAATGAAATTATTTTAGAAATCAAAGCAAGAATACAAAACTTAATTTTAATAGTATATTTTATTAACAATTATCAATTTAGAGCCATGTTACTTATCTGTTTTATTAACTTGGGTACTAGTGAAGAGTCAATATTGTGAAAATCAAAAATGAAGTCTAAAATATTTCATTTGATAATGCTTTAGAATTTAAGATTATTGTTAATTGTCCCACATAAAAAGATGTAAATAATTTTATATAATAAAGAATTTACTTAAAGACAAAAAAAAAAATGTGATTTTGTTTTTTGTAGTAAATAAGAATTTTTATTTAAAGTAATACTATACATTTTTAAAGCTTTATTTACATGTAAATTTTAAATTCTTAATGTTCATGTGTGATAATATTTTGGCCTATTTCCATCTATAATTAAACGTTGAATGTCTACAAAATTTTAAACTTTGTTTCAAGTTTTCCAAATATAAACAAGCATTTGGAATACTATATCTTGTGTTGGGAATGAAAGTATTCGTTTATTATTAACACTCGTAAAAAGCGCATGCACAATAGCTTGAAAAGGCTGATCTTTAATGTATTACAATAACAGGTTACATTACACAGGTTCGTATATTTCACAGAAAGTATGTTCTCTATTAAGTTGTGTGTTAGTACTAACAGTTATTTTTATTTAGAGAAGTTAAAAATGTTCTAGCTAATGACCATTCAATGATAGATAGAAGATGAAAATAGTCCATTGTATTATGACATCTAAAATGCCATTATTACAAACCTTCAGTCAAAAACAAATATAAGTTTTTTTTTTTATAAATTCCTACAAATATCTACCTTAGCAGGTTTCTATTTCTATAACTCGTGTGAAGGCAGACAAATACTTAAATTTCTTGCATTATTTTTTTTGGAATATATCTAATGCAGTTGTTAAAGAATTTAGCCCAAATCATTATTAGGTTTTCTTAATCACCTATACACTTTATTATCTATATTGTTTTTAGAACATGTAGCAAAACCATTGCATTAGGTTTAATCTCATTAATTAGATGTGAAAGGTTGGACTATTTCCATCATTTATGAGTGAATGTTGAATGTATAGAAAATTTTAAACTTTATGTAAACTTTTCAAATACAAACAACTTGTTAGTAATAACCCACAAATAGACAACACTGGTTAGTACTTACACAATGTTTCGAGTAGTATTATTCTCCACTCTTCTTCAGGTGTTACTGGCCTATATGCACAGTGACATTATTCGCTTAGAAGTTGAACTCGCACCTTTAGATTCTTGAATATCGAATTTAAGGCAAACACTACCAACATGCACAGTGACAATATTTGCTTAGAAGTTGAACTCGCATCTTTAGATTCTTGAATATCGACTTTAAGGCAAACACTCGCCTTAAATTCAATATTCAAGAATCTAAAAGTGCGAGTTCAACCTCTAAGCGAATATTGTCATTGTGCATATAGGCCAGCAACACCTGAAGAAGAGTGGAGAATAATATTACTCAAAATGTTGTGTAATTACTAACCTGTGTTGTCTATTTGTGTTATTACTAACAAGTTGTTTGTATTTGGAAAGTTTAAATAAAATTTAAATCTTTCTATACATTCACTCATAGATGTTGGAAATCGTCTAACCTATCGCATCTAATTAATGAGATTAAATTTATAAATTTACGGTTTGATCTAAAATCTCTTAGTATTAGCTTTCATTAACAGATCATTGCATTAGGTGTTTGAATTTTTTTAATATTTCTCTTTAAATTTATTTAGGGTGAAAGACTTTCATTCTAAAAGCTTAAGTACTTTATAATTTTCAAATGACTAAAAAAAATAGTCTCTGTCTTGTTGTTAAGGTTATATTTAGCCTATATAGCCATTTAATAAATAAAAAAATTAATTTCATATAATAAGATATTCTTCAAAGCCTTAATATTGGAAATAAAGTCATTAAATGCAGTTTTCACATTTTCCATACATAATTTTATAGTAAGTGATAATTCTTATATGTTTTGTATACATCATTTATGACAATTTTTGTAAAAAATAATCAGAAATCAATATTATATTGATGGCCCAATAAATAGAAAAGAACACAGCTCACAATATGATCATTGTAAGAAAAAAAATCATAATTAAGTAATACCCAAACACCAAATATAAGAATTGTTGGAAGATGATCCAGTAATGCATGCCTACAAAAAAGACATCAAGCAAAATTGGATTTAAAACCACTATTTAACATTGGCATAACAATTTAATAAAAGATATTTTTTATTATCTTTGTAATATTTGATTGAATAGTATATACTTGGAGTATTAGATGTAACCATAAGGGGCTTGAATACAGACTCTTCAGCTATTCTGTATGATTAAAACAATTATGGAAAAGATAAATGATCTCCAATATATGTATTTCATGCTGAACCAGCACTCATCAGTTGGTCCAGATCATCACATACATAATCAGTGCTCAGTTTATATTAAGATAGCAAGTCTTCAAACTTTAATGGATATGCTTCAATCTAATCCACTTTCCAACACTTCAGCCAGCCATACCATTAAAAATCTGATGATGGGACACCCAAATCCATTGTTAATGCCAAAAGTTTTTCCATGGCCATGTTAATTTCCAAGTTATTCTGCTTATACTTCTATATATTAAATAGATAAGGTCTTATACATAAGGATTCAATATGGGCATGGCAATATTGGCATCAACAAGGGATTTGGGCATTTTCATCAGATTTTTAATGGTATGGATAGCTGAAGAATTGGAGGGTGGAATAGATTGAAGCTTGTCCATTAAAGTTTGAAGATTTGCTATCTTAATATAAACTAAGCACTGATTATATATATATGTATGGGAGATGATGATCTGGACCAACTGATAAGTGCTGGTTCAGTACAAAATACATATATTGGAGTTTTTACATGTGTGTGATCATGTGTATCATTTGTATGATATAGAGTGGATAGCTAAGAGAGCTTGAATACCTGTGTTTTAGTCCCTTATTGTCACTTATTATTTATGGAAAATGTATATTTAAACACAGAACACAAGTACTCATTATAACATAATAAAATATGTGGCATCAAATATGTACATGCAACATTAGAAATTAACAATTTGGATGTATTAAAATAATTGTTTAAGGCTAGTCAAATATAAATATAGAAAATAGGGAAAATATTAAACATCCATGTCAACTAAATATTTTAAAAACGTATTTAATGATAAAATATAAAAGTTATGTAATGAAAAATTGCTTTAAGGTATAAATTGTTTTCTATATTGATAAAAATTTAATTGAAACTGAAGAGGAAAATAGTAAAGGAGGTAAAAATTTTGTCTCAGATGTAATTAACAAACTCATTAAAATAAAAATTTTGTTTTGAACTTCTTTAAATGCTATTAGTTTGCTCAATTTTCTTGGAGACTATTTGCCTGGGTTTCATAGAAGGAGGATGCTTTTTGAGAAAATAGGAGGGGAATAAAGTATTTACATAAAGATGAGTTTGTATTTTTGGTTATGTGGGACTTTATTTCATCTCCAGTTTGTCCATAAGTGAGTAGAAAAGCAAATTCATTGTCTTAAGCTGTGAAAAAGCAAATGTATTTTGTATGAAAAGTATAAGAAGAAAGTTTGACTTAATATAGCATTGCCTAATTTTAAAGTTTTCTTTAGTCGTTTATAATTTATTGGTATAATCATCATCATTTGTGTTGCAATGCTGTTTGATATTGCTTGAATTCTAACTGCTTTAATCTGTACATCTTGTTGACATTTTTATATGTTTTTTGTGTTCTGCTCTTTTTTATTTTTTGTGCTATTGGATGCTCCTATTATTTATATCACTCTGCATCTGTCATTTTCATTTCTTTTGGTACTTTACTGTTATCTATTCTTAAGAATATCTTCATATTACATTTTTTCTCTATATATGTTTTTGTAAGCATTTCTTATTTGATGTCTTTATAGTTTTGTAGTTTCATTCATGTTTGCCATATAACCAATTTTTTTTAAAGTTATTCTATAGGTTTTGCATCCATATTCTGAGACAATTTTGTATCCTTTTTATTAAGTGTTTTTCCCAATGCAGTTTGAGGTAAATGTGCAATAAATTACTTTCCCCCTGAGTTAATATTCATCACTGTTGTCTATAGTTTGCTATTTACTTTACACATTTGATTTTAAGATCTCAATATTTAAAATACTTTGCAAACTTTAACAAATGCTTTGCACTCTTTGTATGAATGTGCCATATATAGTAAAATTACAAAGACAGGAAGTTTCTATATCAGTTTAAATAGCAACATCCCAATTCATTCTATATAAGAGCAAACAATACATATATTAAAATTTTTCAAAAAAGTTGAAGAAATTACAATTGTAACAATTCATCATAATATTTGCACAGAGGAAAAAAAGAATTAACAATTTTTAGCTGTCGTTAGCAAATTTCAAGTTTTAATTTAAGTGCTTTGATGCAGTCCCAAATATATATATATATGATATGAAAAGGAAGATTTTTAACAAATGTGTTTTACCAGTTCTTACTTATGTATCTGAGACTTGGACACTCAATAGAAGAGCAATACAGACTTCAGACCACTCAAAGAAGTATGGAGAGGTGTATGTTGGGAGTAACAAGAAGAGATCGAAAACGCAATATATGGGTAAGAGAACAAACAGGTGTTACTGACCTCATTGAAAAAATTAAAAGATTGAAGTGGAGTTGGGTTGGACATATTGCTAGAAGAGATGATAATAGGTGGACAATTGAAATTTTAAACGGGATTCCAAGAGATTGTAAAAGACCCAGAAAGAGACCACATGTGAGATGGATGGATGAAATAAGAAAGTGTGCAGGGGTAATGTGGAGAAGAGAAGTTAAAGATTGGAGATGGATTAAACTTGGAGAGACCTTCATCCTGCAGTGGATTGATAATGGTTGATAATGATGATGATGATGATAAATGATATGTAGATTTTTGGCTGTTGTTTTACTTTTATTTCGTTTAAACTCTGTGTTACATCTACACTCATGGTAAAATCTTGCAGTAGTTTTTATTGTCAAATTGTTCTTTTGATACTTCTTTCATTTCTGAAAACATTTTAATTTCATTGTGAAGTTTTCAAAATGATATCAAGCCATTATAATAGAGCTGATGTAATCTATATAATAAATCTTCATCATCATGAGAGTAATGAAAAAACTGTCTTTTATTTAGTCCTTAAGATATATGAAATTTATTATGTATTTTGTTATATACAAATATTTGACCTTCATTAATTAGAAGCCAATATGTCTCTTTATATAGTATATGGGCAAAATCTATTATTTGGAACAATTTTATTATGTTTGGCTAATAATTTATCTACAAACCCAATTATCTTTCTATTGTTGATCTTACATTAGCTGTATGTATGCACTAGTATTGATAAAGAAAGATTATATTTAGTTAAACTCATAATCCTTCTTTAAAGTATCTTCACATGCAGTATTATAATTAAGAGAAAGAATATTAAACATTTCTTCAGTCACAGTAAAATTTCTATCTCGTACATAGATAAATGTCAGTTAAGGCAATCCACACAGTATGCCACTCAGTGTTAGCCAGAGTAATCAATGGATGCCAAAAAGCTTGTGCATAAAATCCCCATCTAGTGTCTACTCATCCAAAATCCTGAGACTCGTTTCTCGCTTGTGGCCTTCATCAGTGAGGAGTCTTCAATCTGAGAGCACTGCACCTAGATCTTAGGATCTAATGCAATCCTCCAGCAGCCACCTTTTATCTCTACTTAACTACAAAATTTATGAGAATAAAATTGAAAACACAATAATATTTTCAATCTAAGCTTAATAGCTTATATAGTCATATGGGTCTGAACTCACTTCAGCACCCATACATTTTGGTGTCTTTGGCTCTTTAACAACCATAGCCACCACTATCCTATTAGACAGAATTGGTGTTAAACCACTAAACATCACATGATCACAATTTCTTATGATTGCACATAACTGTTATAAGAAATGGTGATCATGTGATGTTTAAGGCAGTCCAATAAATCTGTAATTTTTTGAATTGCATCTGAAAATGATAAGTTTTGCAATTTGAATTCAAAATTTCACTGACACTTGATGTATTTTATTAAAGAAAAAATGAAATATTCAGTAATAATTTTAACATTTTCAAGGAAACGTATTTCTGCAATTCCCATCATGCATTGTTCAACAAATTCATCTTCATTAAACCAATTTGAAAGTTTAACTACAGAAATAATATTAAAAAAATTAGCTTTTGTTGATTTTGGAGACTTTTGTTAATTATTGGATGCTGTTTCTAAATACCAAGGTTCATATTTTAAACTTATCCTTATTTTTTCTATATGTTAGTCATATTCATATCGGTATATTGCAGAATTGTTTTACATTATATTTTTTCAAATTATTGATACATTAACTACAAATTAAATATAAAACTTTATCCTTTATTTCTATAAAACAGGTAATCTATTTCCCATTTTGTTTGAAATTCTTCTTGTATAAATCTTTTCTTGAGAACACAGAAAGTTCGTAAAATTTTTCAAAGTAAGAATTAGATTCCTTTTTTATAAAAATAAAAAATACGCTTTTAGGTTTAATTTATAGAAAAAGTTTCATGATTTAAAAGGAATATAATTTCAAACCTCATTATATAATACATCGATACAAATATGAGGAACAGAAAGAATCCAGGAACTTTTAAAATATAAAATTTTATTCCAGGAACAACTATCCATATTTTATAAACACCTTCGAGTGTTGAAAATCCATAGTGAAATTAATGCTATTTCATTCTTATAGCAAAATATGGAATATGTTTTAATGAAGAAGAACTTATAAAAGAATACAAGATGACAACTACAGAAATAAATTTCTGAAAAAAGTGAAAGCTATTTGGAATATTTCACTGTCTACAAACAATATTACAGAAAATTTTAACACAAATGTTAACAATAGTGACAATTTTTCAATTACAAAACTGATTTTTTAATTGCAATTAACAAAATTAAGATATTACCGAATTTCCAGAAGTGACCACATTTACTCTTACTTGAGATAAAATTTGGGCTGTTTACTGAAGAACTGATTAATATTCTCTTTAGAAAGATAGTATTACAGGTGAATATATTTTCAAGAACTATGAAATTTAATGAAATACACTCTTCCTTTATCAATACAGTGTAGTTACATTAAGTGTAAAATCAATGACTGGAAAGAGAATTATTTCTGCAATTAAATTATTAGCTAAGCAGAATAAAATTTCACCCAATAGAAGATTTTGTCCTGTTCATTGAATTATAAATCCAGAAGTATTTTATTTTATTGTGTCAAGCATTGGTGGCCTAGCGGCTAGCGTAGTTACCTTCCAAGCAGCTGGCCCGGGTTCGCTTCCCGGTCAACGCTCTGACATATGAAAAAAAAAGTATTTATTGTGTAGCAAAGTAATGAAATTGAAGTATAGGACAAAATTTATCATAGAAAAAAAAGATAAAGTAAATCAAGGACAGTTTTTTTATTACTCTCAGAAAGCAGAAACGACGCTGAAAGTTTATAATATAGATCAGTGGTAGTCAACCAGTGGGCAGTAGGGGTGACACTGAAGCACTTTCTTTTTTTTTAAACTTAATTGACTTTTAAAAAAATTTCATAGAGATTTATTCTACCAAACTTAGCAAAAGTCCAACATAAAGTATTTGGTAAGTAATCATTATTATATGCTTTAGCTTGCTGTAACTCAGCTTTATAAATTTTATAAAGTTATTTCCCTACTTTATAAATCACCACTATTGTGGAATTGGTGGGCGGTTAGAAAATTTTACTACTAACAGAGATACAGAAGTGGGCGGTAGATATAAAAAGGTTGACTACCCCTGATATAGAACCTCGTAATGAAATAAAAATACTTTTAGATATGAGATTAAACAGAACAAAAATTGGATGCAGGATTTGCCCCTTTTAGAGATATAATACAGAATTTGAAACACATTAATTAAATATAAAACTTCAGAATGAAATCTTGAGATGTCACTCCTATATGGACTGCATTTAAGTATTTAAATCTGGAATTTGAAAAAAACAGCAAAAAAAATGTATAATTTAGATCATTTTTGTATTTGCAAAAATTGTCAAATATATGTAACATTCCGATTTAACCTCATGATAACTTTTCTGTCTGGGTTTACAATTTTGTTATGTATTGCTTATACATGTTAATAGTATTAAAAAAATAGCAAATTTTATGATGCATTTTAAATATTCAAATGCTAAAGTAAATGGTGTAAAATGGATGGGAAACAATGGACAATAAGAATCAACAAAAGTCTTGCATTGTTAGCCGAGAGGTATCGCAGCCGTCATGCAAGCAAATAGTTGGTTGCAGACGGTTGTGGGTTCGCGTCCCGGCCGATGCTATGACATATGAAAAAAAGAATTAACAATGATGAAGTATTCTCTCTGGATGGATATTATCTTATTACACTTAAATTTCAAAGTGTGTTTAAGCAAAATATATAATAATTCTGAATACAGCATATGAGATATTAATCAGAAACGTTTCACTATATGGATGTAATACTGAGATAATTCCAAACACAACATAAGTGAAGAATATCTAAGATTATAAAATATAGATGAAAGCTAAATAAATAATTTAGAAATAAACAGATAAGTAATTAGAAAGAAACAATCTTCTGTGAAAATGGACTAAGTATGATTGTTAGTAAACTGCCTGGAGAAAATATAGTAAAAGATGCCAGCAAAGGAATAAAAAATATGCAGATCCAAAAATATAAAAATAAAATAAACTGAAACTCAATATATAGAAATGCCAAAAAGGTGAGCAGATTATATCAATTAGAATTCAAAATATCAAAGAAAACATTGCAACAGAAATGATGATGATGATTATTCCAATAACTTATATTTATCCAAGGGAAGTGTAATTTCATATAAAATGATATAAACTTTACTATTTTGAAATGTTGGAAAAGCCTAGTGGGGACTATTAATTGGTAACATTGATTGGATATTAAAATATAATATCTGAAATATAAAAGTAGTATAAAATAAGAGTCATAGATCACCTCTCTGAGGAGTGCCAAAGCAGAAAACCATGGTCAGGGGTTTGGGGAGGGGTTCCTGATAGCCAGCTTAAAAATTGATTCAATGGTAACTGTTGATATTAAGCAAATGATCTCAGATAACATCTTTTAAATTCTATTCTTGCCTATACAATTTTAATTCATCAACTTTAGCCATAATCATATTCTTTAACCATTAGTCATCTGCTACAGGTTGAAAGAAAGTCCAAACCAGTCTCTCCAATTCATCTCATTTACTCATAATACCAATAAACCTTTTCATTTCATCATTCATTTCCCTGTGATCTCTCTCAGGTTTTTTTAAATCTGATAGAATGTCAGAATTGAACAGTCCACATATCATTTCTTCTAGTAATATGTCCAGCCTGATCCCATCCAAGTCTTAATTCCTTCAGTGATATCAATGATACACTTATGTTATATAATTTCTTCTTCTTATTCCCAACATAATCTGTTTACAGCCAGTTAAGTTATCTGAAATCTCTGTATTTTTCT
Source organism: Epiperipatus broadwayi (assembly GCA_028023455.1). Lineage (NCBI taxonomy): Eukaryota > Metazoa > Onychophora > Udeonychophora > Euonychophora > Peripatidae > Epiperipatus > Epiperipatus broadwayi. The sequence continues at coordinate 1,914,230 of JAQFVV010006286.1, read as the reverse complement.
TCTGTTAAGTGTACAGAACTTCGGATCCCTTGTAAGAAACAGTGAAATATATGCATTAAAATCATTTTCAAATACATAGACATATTCGCTTTTAATATTAAGACATTTTTTATGAAAAGAACTCCATCCAAATTTAATTCTATGACTGATTTTATTTGGTCCATCTTCTATACATATTAATATTCTGATTCCATTGAGTACTCTTTGAATAGTTTTATTATTTATCTTTATCCCCGATTTCTTCCTTTCATTTAATATATAGGGTATATGCGCACAGATTTTCCCATGACCCACCACTCTCCACTCTATCTCATAACACTGATACACCTGAACACTTATACATCGAAAAGATAAATAATCACCAATATACATATTTCATGCTAAACCAGCAATCAGTTGGTACAGATTATTATCTCCACACATATATGCAATAAGTGCTCAAATATATATTAAGATTGCTAATCTTCATACTTTAATTGACAGGCTTCAATCCACTCTGCACTCCAACTCTTCAACTGTCCATCCTATTGAAAATCTAATGATGGAATGCTCAAAGGCCACCCTGAGGCCAAGATTCTCATCACACCCATGTTGACCTAATATCAATCTGACCCCTCATGTACAGGACATTCTTGCCAGGGTTGTCAAAATCTTTGAATCATTATTTGTAAAAAAAAAAAAAAAAAACTCTTTGAAAAATAAAAAAAGTATATTAATTAAAGAATCTATCTTTTATTTTCTATTTAATTGACAATATACTTTTTATAAAACTATTCTAATGAGTTTCTTGACGTCATCATGCAAATAAATCACTACTATTACATTTTGATCAATATTTTTCAGAACATAGATTTATCAATGGTATATATCCTGACAATTCAAAGCTTCAATCACTGTGCAAATGGTTATGAAATCAAATGCAATATTCATTGTTCTTTTCCCAAGATTAAGATCCAAAGATATCCCAAGCTCTCTTCTCACTTCTTTCATACTTTTTTAACTAAAATATCAGTTGAAATTTCTTGAAGGAACAATTAATGTGTGTGTGAAAGTTATATACATTTTAAAAATAAATAATTACAATTGTGGAAAAAGTTAATTAGGACCCAGGCTACTATTTATTTGAAAATGATCTTTTTTTTTAAGTCTCTAGAGATCACATTTGGATGATGGAAGATTGCATGAATTGAAAGAATAATTATCTGCTATCAAATGAGATATGGGAGAATTTTGTTATGTTAAAGGAGAAGATGAAGAGATGAATAATTGAAGTCTAAACAGTGTGGGATTCATTATAAACAAAAGTGGCAGTATAACATTATATAGATTGACAGTATATTTGACAGAATTACAAGAAGATATCAAATGACACACATAGGATAAACTCTTCTTAGGGTTTATTTTGGACTCAAAGCTTTATAGTTAGTTAATAAAGTAAAAGGTGACTACTGGAGGGTTGCATTAGATCCTAAAGATCTAGATGCAGTGGTCTTAGAACTAATGCTCTTCACTGATAAATGCTACAAGCTAGAAACTAGTCTGGATATATTGAATGAGTAGGCACTAGATAGGGATTTTATGCATAAACCTTCTTGCATCTATTGATTACTCTGGCTTGCACTGAGTGGTTCTACTGTATGGAGAGTTCTTATTCAGATGAAAATATAGATGATTTTTATATGGACTTGAAAAAATGTTTCTGATGAGTATAAAGCATTGCATTGTTCTCAGTATTGTTAAACAGTGAGGCAAGTCCACTTTGAACTAAGGCAATCTGTCACAGTACAGCTGAAAGTACCACAGTACCTGGACATGACACAAGTGATACGTTGTTACAATATGTCTGGAAGTGTTAAGCACATCTAGAAGGACATATGATGACTTTTGCTTTAAGAGTTGCATGGCAACTAGGTGTTATACTTAGCTAATGATATTAGGCTTTTAAGAAGATTGAGACAAGCTTCACTTTTTTGCGTAAAGCGCAAGCTAAATTATTTACTACTCAAAGATGAAGTAGAAAACTAGTATTATATATCAGTTGTTATTGTAAATAAACATAAATTTAATATTCAAGTTAATTTAATAAATATTTAACCAACTTATATACAAAACATATTTACATATGTTTACAGTAACAGCCGATTTAAAATGTATTTGCATATATTTACAACAAAAGCTGATATATCGTTCACCTAATACTGTTGGCTGAGTATAATGTCTTATTATAGTAAATATATGTAAATGCATTTTATATATAAGTTGGTCTAATAAAATATTTAACTAACTTATATATACAAAATGTATTTACTCAAAATGTATTACTTTCTGTGCAACTATAGTAGCAAGGGATTTCAGATGCCTTTCTGTGTATTTCCCGATGTACTGTGACTATTTGCCTTATGTCTAAGTACAGTGATGCTTCCAGCTTGTCTTGGGTCAGGTTTAATATCTAGAAGGTTCCAGTTCTATGTATTTCCTCATTGTTATACAATATTGAGAACAGTGTGTGTTCTGACTTTCACCTCCAACAATTAGTTGGTTGTTGGCTAATCTTATCTGCAAATCAAATGCCAATTTATTACCAGGAACTTATCCTTAACAGGAGCAATCACATTTCCCTGAGTTTTATCTATTAATCTGCTTCTGACTTTGGCTATTTTTAATTCGTAATTCAATCTGGTCACATTCATTACTTTACGATAAATTGAACTATAACAAGTTCAAAAGCTTAAAAATTTTTCCACTGTTTTATAGTAAATTCTGAAATAGTATAAATAAATTATTTTTTCAAGGCATTTGAACTTCCATATAAATTCATTAAAACTGCTCATAGAAAAATCTGCTGAGCAAATATTTAACGTTACTTTTAATTATTGCAAAAGCCACATTAAAAGCTTTTTATAAAATCATTGGATGCTAAATTGTAGGAAAACTAGGACTTTCTACTTTTTATTGAGATCAGCATCTTGACTGTAAGAATCCAATGAAATCACAGAGTTCTTATTTCATAACTATTTACAGCCTGAAAATACTCAAAAGTTTATTCTAATTTCCTAAATTGAACACAGATGGAAGCACGTATTCATTGTGTCAGCTGAGGAAATCAGCAACATTTACTAGTTTTTTTATACATTTTCAAATTGTTTAAAGGGATTTAGAAAAAACTTTGAAATACCATTACTAAAATATACAATTTAGCATTTCGTGTCCAATGAATTGAGATATAGTAGAAAACTCATTTGATTTCAAATCTTTAATTTCATTATAAATTCCAAGCCCTTAAGTTGATGTAAAAAATAATCTTAAAAGAAATTTATTGCATTCATATGTCATATTTGTATATCTACAAAGAAAAAAAAATAATATCCAGAAATCATTATTGACCTTCTGGAAATACTTTTCCGATGGATATGCGCCATGGGCTCAATTTAAAGTTGCTAATATGGAAAAAAAGCAATTATGTTTTATTTAAATAAAAACAAAAAAATCAAGACCAGTAAGGATATATATATACTTAGTCGTTTTATATCTAAATTATAATCAAACTAAAATTCAGAATATGGATAAATGAAAGTGAGGACAATAATGCCGAAATGTTGCCTTTGGCAGAAGAGCATATTTGGTTAGAGCATTAGTGTAAAATTTCAAGAATCTAAAGGATCGCTAGAACAGTCACTGGTGAGGTCAGCAATATATGAAGAAGATAGGAGAAGAATAACATGAGAAATTTTGCCTTTGGCAGGATGTGTCAACTGGTTAGACCATTACCTTAATATTCCAGAATCTCAATGTCCAATTTCAATTATCATGTTAGAATATCACTGATCCAGCTATCAATACCTGAGAAAAAGGGAATAATAACATTCAAAATATTGACTCTGGCAGAATGGCTCTGTTGGTTAGTGTGTTAGTTTAAATCTCAAAAATATAAAAATCTATGTTCAATTCTCATGCTAGCCAGGCTGGCTGTACTTGAAAAAAGAATAATACCACTTGAAATATTGCCTTTGGCAGTGTGGCCCAGTTGGTTAGAGCTTTATCTAAAAATTTAAGGATTTAATAATCCAGGTTTGATTTCCGTGCTAATACTATCACTGATTAGCCAGAAACACCTGAAGAAAGGTGTAAAATGATACCATTTGAATTTTTGCCTTTGGCAGGATAGCTCAGTTGGTTAAAGCATTATCTTAAAATTCACTATTCAAAAATATACTTTTAATGCTAATACTGCTCAGACAAGTAACACTGGAAAAAGAGACAATAATTCCATTTGGAAATGTTGCCTTAGGCAGAATGGCTCAGTTGGTTAGAATATTATAAAATTTCAATATTATAAAATATATATGAGCTTGGCATATGGATAATGAAGTTAGTAAAAAGCAAATAATACCCTGCAATTTAATGAGATGAGTGCTTTCAGGATGCTTTATGCTCCCATATTTAAGAATCTGAAGGTGCAGGTTGATTCCCACCCTAGCACTGTCACTGATCAAGCCAGAAATACTTGGAGAGAAGAATAATGCTTCACAAACATTGCCTTTGGCAGGATGTCTCAATTGGTTAGAATGTTGATTTAAAATTCAGTTTGAGACATATATTATATAGAGAACCATTAAAGTCACTCATATAGACAATAAGTTAGCAGATCTTTTAACACAATTTTTCATAACTCCAAAGGCCACACTACATATAAAATCAAAGGACACAAAATTGATATCAGAACTTCTTGATCACGTTTTTTTCTCTTTTTTTTTTATAGAGTTCAGCACTTGACTGTAACAATACAAAAAAGTCTCAGAGTTCTACTTTCAAAACTATTTAGATTAATTTTAGTGATAACATATATGTCATCTAGGAAAATCAGTAATATTTAAGAGCTTTTACTTTCCTTTTTCAAATTACTTAACGTATTTGTAAATAATGTTGTATTACTAAATGTGAAATATGCTTTCAAAACCTTATGTTGAATCATGTTTTTACCACAAGAGATAGTCATTTTGTAATTTTTTAAATCAGTATTCTTCGAATGACTAAAAAGAATACCTACAAAAGAGTAATGATGTTTTGAATAATTTCCATGAACTCTTGACCCTTCTTCCTATATCACCAAAAACTCATTATGTTGAATGTCATTTCATTATTGGATTCAAGTTGGTAATTGATCTGTATGATTATTGACATACCCTACATACAATTTTACATTTGCATCATGCTTTTAAACAAAGCTTGAAACTAATGACAACATAGTGGGATAACTGACCAAAAAAATTAAAATTCAGCCTTGTGTTAAACTCATCTTACATTAAATACTATCTAAAAATAAACTTTGTGGATGGGTACTAATATAACCAGGCTTCTCTTAATTAAAAATTTTACAGTTGAATTTATGGTTTTAAATAGTGATCAACAGGATTTTTTTCTAGCCTCTTTCCAGGACATTCACTTAGTTTATCATCAATAATAATAATAAAAAAAACTATTTTTATTTTAAATTTCCTTAATTAAATTTATTTATTCTTACAAAGCTGGTTTATTATCTTTATTTGGATTATTTTATTAGTTTTATTACAAACCAATTTTTTTTTTTTTTTTTAAATTGTAGTTGACAATTGACCACATTTCCATCCCTTTTTCTAAAACCGGAAATAAGAAATTTAAAGACAAAAAATAATAAAAGTTCAAAACAAACTTATCAATTACAAGTATTAAGGTGTATGAAATTACAAAATTAATTTATAATTTGTAAGTTTATGAGATATCACTTTTCCAAATAAAAACTTAAAATTGAATGTAGGTTCCTAACTATATCAGTACCCTGTATATGTTTATGAATAAAGGAAGGAGTCTGATATAAGGTGAATGAAAGGTCTATTATATAAGATTTGCTTTCAATATCTTTAGGTCTCTAAATGATGGATTCATAACTCATGGGTGATAATCTCTAAGCGAGCTCCATATTTTCTGCAATAAGTACTAGGGTTGCTTTTGGGTGCAATTAATTTTATAAAAATGCCACTCTGAAAATGCTTTCATTAATATTACGCTTCTTCATTCTATTCCTGTTTGAAAATGATGAAGGGAAAGTGACCTGAGGTCTATTAGGGAAGATACTTATAAAATAGTAAAAACACAATCTAATCATTTAAAAACTTACAATAGTTTAGACATGTTTTGCCAGTTGTACTTATGGATCTTAAATATGGACTCCTAATAGAAAGGTATTCAGAGACTTCGGACTTAGTGAAATATAGAGAGATATATGTTAGAAATAACAAAAAGATATCGAAACCAATGTGGGAGAACAAACAAGTATCACTGACATCATTAAAAGCATTAAGAGATTGAAAGGTAGTTGAACTGGATGTTGTAAAAGATATAGAAAGAGACCACATGAGATCGATGGATACAATAGGAAGTTTCGTGTATGATTTGGAGAAGAGATTCTTTGGATAGATAATAATTCTTATCATACGCTTAAACGTATATAGGTGAAGTTAATAAAAATTTTCACAAATAACGTTTAGTTTAGCACATTCAGAGTGTGTTTACTCCATATTTATAACCACTATTATGAATATGGAGTAAACACACTCCGAAAGACAATTAAGCTAAACGTTATTTGTGAAAATTTTTAACTTCACCTATATACGTTTAAGCGTATTATAAGTATTACGATCAATTGGCGAAGTAAATTATTCATTATAGATAATTGAAAATAATGATGAAATATTTGAATTTATATTGTAATGGGCATACACGCCGTTACATTATTTATTTAAAAATTAGACATTAAAAAGAAAAGTTCGCATATAAAAACTTCTTTTTTAAGACATAAAAATTGAAAGTTAAAAGTTATTTAAACTGTATATATATAAAATCGCACTGATGAAAAATTATTAAAAGAAAACTTTATTAAGGAAAAAAGTTTTAAAACTAAATATTAAGAAAAAGACTTGAAAGATTTAAAGATAAAAAGAATTTACAATAAATTAATTAATGCTATTGTAAAATGGAAATGATGATTTTAATTAGTTAAAAATAAACTAGCCCCTGGGCATTTCAAAATGAAGTAAAGGTCAGATAGGAGAAAAAATAATAGAAACTAATAGCCAATAAAAGAAATCCCTCAGGGAAATGGACCTCAACGAAAAGAACATCACCTTCGTCATGATGTAGTGTCCACTGAATCCAAAATTCTAATATAAAAGAAAAAGTTTGGAAATAAATTTTAGTGAGTGAAGAAAGAGCTGGGAGAGAAGATAGAGATGTGAAAGCAGAGGTGTGCTAGAATTGAAGAAGGGATTGGAAAGATGCTCTTCCAATTCCTTCAGTTAATTATAAAGAAAGGAAATGACATCGTCTTCCTATATCGTGTACCCCAGGACACCAAGATCCAGTAATAAAATACCAGCCACAATAAAGGACCTCATGGGAATTAATACCTTACAAGTTGCTAGCAAATAGAAAGCACGAACTTTTCCAGTATGTTTAAACCGTAAGAACTTTATGAACTCTAACAAGCTTTAACTATAATTCTAAATTTCCAGTATTTGATAAGAATAAGAACTTTAATTCTAAAACTTTCCCAGTATTTAAATTATTGCAATAGAGATTCCTATCTGACCAAACTTAATCAGTTATTAATAATTATTTTATTGAATGTATTATTATTTTTTGTAAATCATTTCCATTATTTTTTTTTTTTTGTTCTCTTAAGTTTTATTATGATTTTTGTTTTCTCATTAAACTAAACTTAATAAATGTTAAATTTAAGTCAGGTATGAATGGCTGCATAGATTTGTAAAGTTATATTAGTTTAATTAAGGGAGGGTAAATCTTAGGTTATTTGTTTCGCAGTTGAATTGGGTCAATGGATTGGAGATATTGGTGTAATTAGTAAATGTAGTATGAGGTCTGCTACATGCAGGATCACCTTATATGCCACACTCGGGCAAAATAAGTCTTTCTTATTGACCAATGAAGACAGACGGTATGCCCTGCTCCTTGGATCACCCCTTTTTAGCCTATGGAATGGGATAGTAAGACAGAAAATGCAGTCCCTTTCTATGGAGTTTTTTTTATTGCTCTTATTGTCAGACAGATGTAGTATTCCTGTTCTGGACAAAAGTCAATGTCTTCTATAACCATGCTGTTCAGATGTACATTCCTGACAGTATGGTATTTGTGCTGTCGTATTCATGCTGCATTGAATACATCGATGTATCAGATGGATTGACATTAGTTTAACTGTGAACTTTTGGCCTAAGGTTAAATAAGGGATAGAATATTTTCTTTTCAAATGCAATCTATGTAGTCTATTCATACTCGACACTTTAATAAAATATTAAATTCATCTGTGTGAACTTCAAAAATAAAAGTTAAAAATGTAATTAAATGCTAAAGTAAAAGTTAGACTAAAATAATGATTCAAAACCTTATATATGTTTAAATAAATGTTTGTGTGTGTTATTACTGGCAGTGGCTTTTATTTTTTTTTTAATATTAAAATATTTTTAGATAAGACTTCATATTTTATAAATCTCTGCGTCTCTCTGAGCTAGTGGCATTGGGCTGACGGTCGGAATAAAATATATATGTAAAAATTAGATTTTAACAGTCGCATATCTGCCTACTATATAAATTTTCCAGGTTCAAATGGCCTAGTGGCACCCTGTATGGCAGATACGGTAAGACTATTTGCTTTCAACTTTGCCGATCGTTATAATATATATGTTGATAAAATAAAGACTGCCAACTGGTATTTACTATAACTTGTTTAAATACATTAATTTATAAAAGTTTAACACTATAATAATCAAACATTTAAACGTCCATATAAATTATTTCCAATTTCGAAAACCTTTCAATAGTTTTAAGATATATGAAAGAAAAAAAAAAGAAAGCTCAAAATGGAAATAAAAGAGTTAACAAAGTTTTACATATAAAAAAACTATTCAACGCAATAAATTTCAAAATTAAAATAAACTGATAAATTTGGCATTTTTATAAATAAATTACTTTCTCAAGGAATTTAGAACTTATTTTGTATCTAGAATCATTAGAAATGCTCGCAAAGAAATTATAAATGTTACTTTTTATAACTAAAAAAGCCATACTGCGAGCACTCTATAAAATCAATAGATGCAAAATTTCTGGGAAACTAAGCTTTCTTCATCGTATATTTTCCCTACTTTTTATAAAAATTAGCACCATCACTGTGTGATAAAAAAAAAATTATGGAGGCCTGGCTTTATTAGTTATTCAGAGACAGATTTTATTCAAAGTGCTAATTCTGATTTCTGCAGTTAACGAAAGATAGCAGCACTAATTGATTGTTAGCTGGGAAAGAAATCTATAATATTTAAATACGGTTGTACTTTCACGAATAAATCTTTTAACTAAAACTACTAAAAGATATAATTGATAAATTAGTACTATATATATACTTTGGGTTCAAAATTTTGAAGTGATTAAAACTTTTAATGCCTTAGTTTGAATACAGTCATGCAAATTTTTTTTATGTATGTCTCATTTAGTCAAATGTTAAAAAATATTCTCATGGATTTCCATTCGGCATACAGAAACATTCAAGATGCTATGTGTACTATTCTGTATACAACAGATAATTCAATTGCTTAATTAGATTCAAGTCAGTGTATATTTCTTTCATTAGTCTGTTCATGTGCAGAGAAAAAGCTGGATGAATGAAAAGACAGATTTGTTTCAATTTCTTAAAGCGCGCTAAATAAAAAGTTTATAGTCTTGGATTCTGATTCTCAATAAATCCAAAAATATTTCATGATTATTGATAGTGGCAATTATTTTCGTAACCCTAATTTATTTCACTATAGGTGCCTGCTTCAGTCTACTAATGCTCGAAAACAATAAAAGGAAATGAATTGAAGCCCATTAGGGCAAATATTTACAAAATATTAAAAACATCAATGGATTTATATACATATTAAAAATTATTTGCTATGCTAGGCTTTTGATATCATTTTCAAATTGATCCAGATGGTTAGCATAGCTGCTTTCTAAGCGGTTATCCTGGGATTTGCTTCCTGGCGGACACTTTGACATATAATAAAAAAAAAAAAAACTAACACAATCTTGGTAATAAAGAAGAAATATTTGATTTCAAAGCTTCAGGAAAATGTTAAACTTACAATTTATTATAGAATATCCCATATTGAGAGATATTTGGTTGAAATTGTGTTTTTAAATAAAATCTTTTTATTTAATATTTTTAATTGAATAAAAATTAGTAGTAATGAAAACTGCTGAAAAATAAAGAAATATTAAATTTAAAATATCAAATTTTTTATAGTAAATATAAAATTAAAATAATAACATAGTTCTTTAAATACTATATATATAATAGTCAAAATAAGAGTCATAGATGTCATTCATCATTGTCAAGGGTAAAGTCTTAATGAAGAACTGTTAGATCTTGAGTAACCCCCACCCCCACCCCCAAACCTAATGACTGAATACTTTACACTAAACATCACATGAACATCATTTCTTACGCTTATACAAGCAGTTAAAATAGTGATAAACTGTCCATACAGTAGTGCTTGCCATTGCAAGCCATAGTAATCAATGGATGCATGAAGGTTTGAACATAAAATCCCTATCTAGTATCTACTTGTCTCTAGCTTATAGCTTTCATCAGTGAGAATCCTTGGATCTGCGATCACTACATCTACATCTTAAGAACTAAGGTAATCCTCCAGCAACCATCTTTTACTATTTTACTTAATTACAAAGCCATGAGTCCAAAATAAAAACATGTTTTCAATCCAAGCTCATTTATTTGCATAATCATATAGATCTATACACAGCTCAGGATCTATACATTTTGGTGCCTTTAATAATTAGTCACCATCATCCCAAAGACAGAAATGGTATTAAACCATTAGCCTCATATGCTCACCATTTTCTATGCTTACTCAAACTTTTAAAACAGTAACAAATTCTGTACAGTGGTGCCATCTAGTACAAGCCATAGTAATCAATGGATGCAAAAAGGTTTGTGCACAAAATTCATATCTAATGTGATGCGATATCCTGATTAGTTTCTAGCTTGTGGATTTCGTCAGTGATATTCGATTGAGTCTATGGTCATTAAAGAATAAAGATACCAAAATGTAATGATACTAAACTAGGTTCATATCTATATGACTATATAAGTGAATGAGCTCAGGTTGAAAACAGTGTTTTTATTATGAACTCATAGCTTTGTAGTTAACTAAATTGATAAAAGGTGGCTGTTGGAGGATTGCATTAAACCCTAAGATCTAAGTGCAGTGCTCTCAGATGCAAAGCTCCTCACTGATGAAAGTCACAAGCTAAAAAATAATCTGAGAATATTGGATGACTAGTCACTAGAGTGGGATTTTATGAACAAACTTTCTTACATCCACAAATTACAATAGTTTGCCCACTCTATGGATAATTGTAACAGTTTGTATAAGCTTAGGAAATGGTGATCATGTGATGTTTAGTAGATTAATACCACATCTGCCTATGGGATGAAGGTGACTATGGTTATTAAAAAAGCAAAGACTGGATTCAAATCTGTATGACTATACTAAAGAATGAACTTGGATTGAAAACATTGTGTTTTTATTTTGGACTCTTAGCTTTATAATTAACTAAAAAGTGGTCGCTGGAGGGTTGCATTTGATTCTAAGATCTAGAAGCAGTGCTCTCAGATCCAAGGCTCCTCACTGATGAAAGCCACAAGCCAGAAACTAGTCTAGAGATATTAAATGGGTAGGCATTAGATAGAGATTTTATGCACAAACCTTTTTGCATACATTGATTACTAAGGCTTGCACTGGGTGGCACTAATGTATGGAGAGTTTGTCACTGTTTTACTTTTGGAATAGTGCTCAAGAAGCTATGTAGGTCAATTCAATAGATGAATTAGTGTCAGGATTAGGGAGCATAAGAACACATTCAATTATAAATTAAATACATCAGCTATTACTTTGCATATTTTAGAAATTGATCACACACCTAATTTTGATAGTGCTAAAATATTTTCTAATATGGAAAATGATTTCAGAACCATGCAAGAATCTCTTGAAATATTAAAAAGACTGGGTAGTTTAATTAAACCTGATGAAGCACAATTTATTTTAGCTTTGTGGAGACCACTTATTTTATCTCTTTCTTCTAAAATTAACTTGAAATCGATTGTAAAACTGAAGGAAATTTAAATTTCGTTAATCCATCTATTTTGAATAATCAACCATCATATATATATATATGTATTGTTTTTGCTTCATGCTCAATCTTGACCATGTTATTTTAAGATCTAATAGGTCTTCATTAAGACTTTTATCTTGGCAATGTTGGGAACTTAAATAAAACAATACATAGATTAACACAAAAAAGATTTTATTTAAAAATATAATAGTTGTAATACAAAAGCAATTTCACAATATTTGAAAGAAAATTATGCTGTATTAAAAAATCAATTGCAATATTATATTGTTTATGAAAGAAGCATTTAAAAAAAGATTATTTTACTATCAAGAGAAAATGTGTGTTTGTTGGTTAACGTTACCTCCAAATGGAAGGCCAATTTATACCCAGGTACCTATCATTAACAGGATCAATCACATTCCCTAAGCATTATTATTTATTAACCTTTGACTTTGGCTATTTTTGATCTATTCGTATAACCACTTGTCTATAGCAATAACTGCTGAATCCGATCAACATAAAATTAAATCCATTACTTGAAGATAAGTTAAACCATAACAAGTTCAAAAGTTTTTTAATTGTTTTATATGTAGATGATCAAACTACAAAGTAAAAAAAAAGGAAGCTTTATTGATTAAAAAGAAATTCAAAGTCATAAATATCAGAATTATAATTAAACTAATAAATTCTGAGTTAATACAAATAAATTAGTTTTTCAAGGGAATTAAAACATATACAGAATCATTAAAATCCACTCATAAAGAAAATCACTGAGCAAATTTAATCTTACTTATTATAACTGCAAAAGTCGCACTAAAAACTCTTATAAAATCATTGGATATTAAATTGCAGGAATTTAATTATTTTTTTTTTTATAGTGGTCACCATCTTGACTGTAACATTCCAAAAAAGCCATAAAGTTCTTATTTCACAATTATTTACAGACTTAATTTATTCAAAATGTTTATTCTACTTTCTGAAATTGACGATAGATGGCACTACTGATTCATTTCATCAGCTGGGAAATCAGCAATATTTAATAATTTTCTTATGTTTAAAAGAATTTGTAAATAACCTTTGAAGAAATATCATTATAATATCTAATTCAACACTTTCTATCTGATGAATGGAGAAATAGCAAAAAAATTGTATGATTTCAAATCTTTAATTTCATTATTTATTCCAAGTCGTTATGTTGATGTAAAAGCTAATCTTAAAATGTATGTTTACAGTATTTGTAAATTATTTTTGGGTACTGTATATTTCTACATGGAATAGAATAATAACCAGTAGTAACATTCTTAAAAATTTCCAGTTACACGTTGCTGTTGCGAAGGAAGCTACTCTGTTTTTTTTAAAGCTGCTCAAAATAAAAAAAACAGGAAAAGGAAAGAAGATGCTCAAAATAAAATAATCAAAGAAAGACAGCCAAGTTTTATTTAAGTCACTGGTCATGCCAGTATTTCCTGACGGGAGGAGAGTAATACCATTAGATATGTTGTCTTTGGCAGGATGTCTCAGATTGTTAGAGTATTACTTGTTTGATTTTTTAAAGGTGCTCAAATTAAGAAAAAAAAGGGAGCCAAGATTTATTTAATAATTCCTGGGCATGCCAGAAACCCCTGAAGAAAAGAGATGATTCAAAATGTTGTAAATGGCAGAATATTTCGGATGGTTAGAGCATTGCCTTAAAATTCAAGAATCTAAAGGTCCAATTCCCCTCTTAGTACTGACATTGGTTAGGCCAGCAACATCTGAAGAGGAAAATAATACCACTTAAAATGTTGAATTTGGCAGAATGGTTCTATTGGTTAGAGCATTAGTTTAAAATTTAATATTCAAGATTTTAAAGGTCCACATTATATTCTCATGATATTGCTTGGAATGTTGCCATTGACAGGGTGGCTCAGTTGGTTAGAGTATTATCTTACAATTTAATATTCAAGAATCTGAAGGTCCAGGTTTGATTCCCATGCTAGAACTATCAATTATCAGGTCAGTCTTATTAAAACATTCCTATTGGTGTGATAGCCTAGTTGGTTACAGCATTCGGTCAGACCAGCAACATGTCATGAAGAGAGAATAATAATACCACATGAAATGTTGACTTTGGCCAAATGGCTGTTGAATAAATCATTACCTTAAAAATCTAAAGGTCCAGATTTCATTCCCATGCTACTAGTGTCATTGGTTATGCCCAAAATGCCTAAAGAAAGTAGAATGATACTGCTTGAAACTTTGCCTTTGGCAGTATAACTCAGTTGTTTAGAGTGTTACTTTAAAATTCAATTTTAATCTTAATTATCAATAAAGCAAATCACATATAATGTGACATTGCTTTTAAAAAGCTCGTATTTACAAAAAAATGAAATACAGAAGAATGTACCAATAGTTCAAACAAGCTCTTAATTGATAAGTTCAATAAGAGAAAATATTTAAAATCTCTATCCGAAATACTCTTATTCACAGACCAATTAGTTTTGAGCTTATGACACACTTTAATGAGGAACTAGAATATTCAGACACTAGCTCCTCACTGAGGTGAGCCATAAGCTTGAAACCAATTGGTCTGGGGATAAGAGTATTTTGGATAGAGATTTTAAATATTTTCTTTTACTGCACTTGATCAATTGAGAGCTTGTTTGAGCTACTGGTATGCTCTCTGTATTTTATTTTACTCTTATATTATATAGAGCATCATTGAAATTGCCCATAAAAAACAATAAGCTAATAGATACTTTAACATCTCTTTTTCGTAATTCCAAAGGCCACACTACAATTTATAAAACCAAGAGTCACAAAATTGCTGAAATACCAGAACTTTTTGATATTTTCACCTTTTTATAGAATTCAGCTTCTTAACTGTAAAAAATACAAAAAAGTCAGGGAGTTCTATTTTCAGAAGTATTTAGGCTAATTTTACTCAAAACAAATATGTCAGCTGGAAAAATCAGGAATATTTAAAGGCTTTTGTTTTACTTTTCCAAGTTACTTAAAAGAATTCATGAATAGTGTTATAAATATTACTAATATGAAATGAATGGTTTTCAGACACTTATAGAAATATAAGGAAGGTTGTCTGCTTTCAAAATCTTACATTGAATGTCTTTGGAATGAGATATTAACTTTGTAATTTGTTAGGCCAGTATTCTGTAAAAGAATACCTACAAAGCAATAGTGATGCTCTGAACAATTTCCACAACGCCCCCTCTCTTCCCATATCCTCAAAACCCATTAATTGAATATAGTTTCATTATTGGATTCAAGTCTGTATTTGATCTGTATATGATTACTGACATAGTCGCTTACCTACATTCAATTTTACATTTATAGGATGCTTTTAAATACTGCATGAAACTAATGAAACCATACTACGATACCTAACCAATAAATTTAAAATTGAGTCTACTTTACCGACTTTAAGCTAAGTTTTTTAATAAAATAGGACAAAAAATGAAATCTGTAAAGTCAAGCGTTGTTAGCCGAAAGGTCAGCACAGCCGCCTTGCAAGCAAGCAGTTGGTTGCAGGCGGTTATTGCGGGTTCGCCTCCCGACCGATGCTATGACATACGGAAAAAAAATGAAATCTGTAAATGAATATATTTTCTCATCTTATATTCAACACTTTTTTTTAACAAATGAATTTAAAATGAACTTCATGTTTTTCATTTATAGTCTCTTTTTAAAAACTTTTTTATAAAGAAATCTAAAAATAAACATTGTGGATGAGTACTTATATAGAGGGGCTTTTCCCTTCAAAAATGTTAATTTAGTTAATGCTTTAAATTAGTGGTTAACATGACTTTTTCTTGCCTTTCTTTATGACATTCACTCAATTTATCGCCAGTAATGTGAAAATCACATAATTATTTTACCTTTTTTTGAATTTATTTGTTCTTACAAAGTCGGTTCACTCTTTTTATTTGGATTGCTTTATTAGTTTTTTTGCAATTTGCATTGAATAAGAAAAAATGCCCAATTTATTCTATTAAAAATTTGTAGCTGACAATTATTAATTATTTTGACTTTTGGTATTGTTTTAATATAAGTTGACACAATTAATCATATCACCCACCCCGTTTTCCAAACAAAATAAGAAATTTAAAAGATAAATAATAATAAAAGTTGGAAACAAACTTGCCAATTACAAATATTAAGTGGTTTGAAATTACAAATTTGATTTATATTTAATTTGTGAGTATAAGGTACGATTATAAGAAATTGCTTTTACAAATAAAGCATAAAATCGAGTGTAGGTACCTAACTGTATCAAACCCCTATATATATTTAAAAACAGTGCAAGCAAGCAGTCTGGTAAAATAAATACTTCGTTGAATGAAAAGACTATTATATAAGTCTTTTTCTCAATATCTTCAGGTTTCTAAGTGATACATTCATAACTTACAGATGATGATTTTTAAGAGAGTCAAAAATATCTTTTTCAGAAAACACTAGGATTACTTTTGGTTGCAATTAATTTTATAAAAACGCCACTCTGAAAAGATTTTCAATATGATTGTATTTCTTTATTTTATTAGTGTTTGAAGATAATGGAGGTGACTTGAGGTCCATTAGGGCACATATTTACAAAATATTCAAAAAACAATGCAATCACTCAAATGCTTACATTACTTTAGACATGTTTTGCCAGTTTCATTTATGGATCTGAAATATGGACACATAACAGAAAAGCTATTCAGAGGCATCAAACTCAATGAATATAGAGATGTATGCTAGAAATAAAAAAAAGATTGAAACCAATGTGAGAGCTAAAACCAGTATTGCTGACATCATTAAAAGAATTAAAAGATTAAAATGTAACTGGACTCAAAATAATGCTAGAGATGATAATAGATGGAAAGTTAAGTTTTAAATCAGATCCTAAAAGATTGTAAAAGGTATACAAAGATCCCACATAAGAGATAGATGGATGAAATATGGAAGTATGCAGATTGAAATGTAACTGGACTCAAAATAATGCTAGAGATGATAATAGATGGAAAGTTAAGTTTTAAATCTGATCCTAAAAGATTGTAAAAGGTATACAAAGAGCCCACATAAGAGATAGATGGATGGAATAAGGAAGTATGTTGATATGATTTGGAGAAATACTATGGATCGATAATGATTGAAAATGTAGGTCAAATATATTTGAATTTATATATATGTGGATAAAATAAGGATTGACAATTTGAATTTAACTATAACTTTTGTTAAATACAGTAATTTACAAGAGTTTAAAAATATCAATAATTCTGCTTTATCAATCAATGGAATAAATATTGTAACAGTCAGAATTGTCTATCTCGCCAACACACTGCAGAATTCAAACCCCAAACACGAAACTGAACATTCTAGGAGGGGATGCCTTCTAGATATACTAAGTTCGAATCTAAAGTCCAAATTTCACAGCGCCACCTACGTGATAACGCATCTGATGCTACTACTAGTATAACCCTTTACCGGTGCCTGGTGGTCAGGGAGAAACAAAAAGACTCTATACTAAGATAAGTTTGGGTGGCTAATTAATGTCTATGGATGTACAAAAGAAATGTATAAAATATATATATAGACCGAGACAGTGATAGGAATCAATAAAATAGAATCAAAATTAGTTTTAAATGATTTCAAAATTTATTTATATAGAAATATATATATGACGCCACTGTCTGCTTATATGAGACAGGGATGCGTATTAAATAATTGTTGGCATTACATTCCATAAATGACAAAAGGTTTTAAAGCAAAATTATAAAGTCTATCCCTCGGGCTAATAGCGTTACGATAATGTGCTTAAAGAGATTGGAACATGTGCGAGGTGCTTTTAGTAATTATAACAGTTTAATAAAATATTTTATATTACGGGTTATATAATGTTTATTGATCTCGAGAATGGCACGGACAAAAGCTTACTAAGCAATAAAGTGGGGATGTGATCAAGGCATTTATTTGATAATAATAATTAAAGCAGATGGGAGGTCAGTATTGCTAATAATGAATTTATTAAAGTTGGAGGGTGTGACACGTTTAAGTCACGGATGCTTTGTAAAATAAATATAAAATAAAACAATAGTGAAATATTTGGAATGACTACGGAGGGCAACTCGCCGCTAACCCATAGGAAAGTGTTGTCACGAACAGCCGAAACTTAGCGACTGGGTGACGACTGCATTTAATTCCCAGGTGTGACATTTGTGGACACACTCTGCCTGGAAACCGCAGGGAATGAAAAGAAAGCGAAGAGAACAGACTTGGCCATGTAAAAATCCTTGGAAAAGCACAAAGCAGTCTCAACAACCAATTCATTTACCAGCAATACTAAACTAATGTATATAAAACATACTAAATGGTTTTACTTGGATTAAGAGAAATGCCCAATCAAATTCCCAGAAATTCATTTAAAAGGGTCCGCACATTCTCGACGTCAGTGATGAACTTTGTAATTAAAGTAGAACACAGTATTTAAAATAGGAAAATGCATGCTTGCAGGTTGGAAAAGAAAGCATAGGTTTATTTACGCAATCGTGCATTTGGGGACACATTTAAATCATTGACCTCACACATACTCTCATATTATGTTAAAATCAATAAAATGTAGATTTTAAACTATGTGATTATTATATATTAAAGAAGATTAGAATCGCCCTCGAACGAGTGATTTGTGAGATAATAAAATGGGAATTATTATAAATTTAAAATATGCCTTAATAGCGGCGTCTTACTTTCAACAAAAGGAATAATTCACTCGGTCAAAGACGATTCTGACACATTATCATAATAAAATAACAGAAAGCTTTATAAATAGAAAATATTAACCCAAGGATAGAGAGCAAAACTGTTGATTATATTTGAACACGTTAAAGAAGTACATAATAAAGTTATGTGAAATAAAAGAAAAACAATTTAGAATAGCTATAGCATGTTAGTTAGGAATCACAAGAGCTCTTGGGTTAATTTAGGTTACCTCTGGAGACGCATTTGCAGGTAGATGTTCGGCAGGTTTTATAATTCAGCAGCAAAATCTGGAATGTTCATATTTTTGCAGCAGCAGCAGTTCCGGGGTTCCTTATGTGATAGCTTCCGATGGTCTGGAGCAGCAGCTGGCTATTCCGAGGGGACATAGCCTTCTTGCCACCTCTACTCTGTCATTTCAAAGTTACTAATTTTTGTGGTAAACATGGTTAGAAACATTTAATCAGCAAATGATCAGAATAAATTTGGTTAGAAATATTTCATCAGCAAATGGCTAGAAAGTCTTGGTTTGAAACAATTCATCAGCAAATGACTAGAAACATTTCATTAGAAACACCAGAATGAAGAACAAAAGAAAACCCTTTTGTAGTAGAATTGAACAATAGAACTGCCCCGGAGCATTACAAAAATATATCGGACTTATCAGCTGTAATTAAATCTATCCGAATGTCTAAAGGAATTTAACAAAATTTTAATTAATTTCTATTGTTAATTTCCTTGTCGACATTCGAATTACAAACTAGATTTAATTAAAATTACTTTTACTAATTAAAGAAAACCTTAAGTGGACATCTGCTGTTTTTTTAGATAATAATTACAACATGAAATAATTAAACTATTGTTTCTCATTTATTTTAACAGAAATATTTGGAATGACTTTTATTAAATTAAAGAAAATGATTTTACTTTTTCAATTGCAATATTTGAATCTATCTACTAAATGAATATGAACTTTATTTTAAATCAAAAATATATTACGACTGTAATATATTTTTGTAAATAGATTCAAACAAAATAACTTTAATTAACAATTTATAATTTTGATATGAGTTTTAAAATGCATATCATAGTGTGTGCGCAATTACAACTTATATAACCTACTTTTTAAATAAATCTAAATTATGTGAACATATACATAATCCATAATATTTTATTTTATTTGGGAATGAGTTATATATATATAATACGAGCATTGTACTCGTGGTTTAAAATTAGGCGGGATTTTCGGTATATAAGCGTATTGCAGACACACTACGATAGATTGGGGTTCAAACTAAGGTATGAGGGTAGGAAATAGGTGAGAAAAGGTGAAACGAAGATCTGCAAAGCAGACCCTACTGTTTCAATATATCAGGAAATTTTCTATTTCCAGAAGCAATGAATTTATATAAGTTATAAAAAACAATGCACTCAGTGGTGGAATAGTTATGGGGTTTGAATGCTGATGTAATTTTGCCATTAAGAGTGATAAAAATTTCCCCATTCATTA
This sequence comes from Epiperipatus broadwayi, assembly GCA_028023455.1. Lineage (NCBI taxonomy): Eukaryota > Metazoa > Onychophora > Udeonychophora > Euonychophora > Peripatidae > Epiperipatus > Epiperipatus broadwayi. Next base: position 1,893,772 of record JAQFVV010006286.1, on the reverse strand, counting down.
GAAAGTTGACTAAAATATAGATAATTGGAATGGAAATATCATGCAAATTTAATAGTTCAATAAGAACATCTATACAGACAGAATCAAAAGCTGATGAAATATCTAGTTGTGCTATTATGGGACTTGATTTTCTAGTAAATCTTACTTGGTCAATGACAAGTTTAAAAAGGATGATAGCATCAGAGGTAGAAACTCCCTTTTTAGCAACTGAAAGTTTGAGATTGCAGGCAATATAATAGGCTGTATCTTATCTTTAATAATAGATTCCATGAGATGGGAGAGTTAGGGTACAAACCTGAGTTAAGAGAGTATTATCATTACATAAGATTAATCAAAAATGAAGGAAGCATTATATGCATATTTAATATTGTGTAAGGGTTATATACTGATACATAATTAACATCAGTTAGATGCAAATTATATATATATATATTTAATGTTGTCCCGGTTATATGATGTAGATAAAATAATATTTTTGAGTACAAACCATGTATTATTTTGCATTACAATCCGATATTTTGATGGATTAGCAACCACCATTATCAAGGTTAACTTTTTAAAGAACAATCGTATATATATATATAAACAATAATACGATTACTACTTATTAGGTTTTTAATATTTTTAAATTTTTTCCAGGTGGCATAATATATTATGGCAATAAAATACATTTGATTTTTCTTTATAAGCATTACTTGCAACAAAATATTATTAGCTGTAGATTAAAGCAATATAAGATATAAAATTGCTTATATGTAGAATTATTCAATACACACAAAACAGATCATTATTCTAAAGCACAAACAGACCTACCCTAAAGCACAATGCAAACTAATATTCTATAGCATTATAAATTATTTGGTACTTACAGATAATCACTGAACCCAAAATTAGCAGCCATCTTTTTTTGTGTAATTGTACATTTTCAAAGGCATAATTATCTTATAATTGTAATGAATGTTTTATTTAATATTAAAAAATATCAATAAATCAATTATAAATTCCTGTTATCTTTAGAAAATAGCAATAAATGTATTATAATTTCCATCTCACAACATATAATTAATCACATTTTTAAAACAACCATATCACATATAAATTCTCAAGGCTTGTAAGCAAGCAGAAAAACAAACAGGGGAGAATATTTCCAAGGAAGTTGATATGTGGTGACTGGTGCAGGGATCATGCTTTATAATAACTGTTCCAGGGAGATCAGCTATTCTTATGGATGCTGTTAAACAAAATATAGTTGATGAATCTGATTTATTCCAATTGCTGGAATGCATATAAAACTGATGATTTATGCTGTTCTCACTTTGAATATTTTAAGGTTACACATAGATATAACTTCATGGATCTGCTTACAGGTGTGCATATGCAAAACAGTTTTGAAAGCCATTAGGAATTTCAGGCTGCTGACATAAATAACCCACATTCATCACTTTTTGTTTTAAAAAAATCCCTGTAAAACATATTTCCTCAAGTTTGATTTATTAAATTTATTTTATTTAACATTTATTGTTATAGTTTTTTGGCATTTTTGTGAATGGAATTTATAATACATTTATTGTTATTTGCTAAAGCTAACAGATTTACAATTGATATTTTTTAATATTAACAAGTAAAACATATTCCTTATGATTATGGGATAACTATGAACCTGAAGATGTATAATTAAATAAAAAACACGGCTGCCAACTTTGCATTCAGGGATTCACCTACGTATTAATTATTTATATAAAAAAATGAAAGTTTATATACTTACAACTGAAAGTAAATTATATTTCAGGAGTCTTCAAGCCCTCCGAGTAATGTATATACTAAAACATTGAACTTTTAATTCTTATTTTCACGGAAAAATAAATCCACATTGATTATTTTCTATGAAACATAACAAAGAACAAAAAAGAAAAAAAATTTTTTTTACAATTTTTTTTTATGAAAAATGCAGTACTACAAATAATAATGTACGTCATGTGTTTCTAGGCTTACTGATTTCACACTAGCATGATTTAAAGTCTAGGACTGGTCAAAATTCTTGAAAACTAGTCATTTTGAGCAAGTTAATAGTTTATAATTCTATCATTGACTGAAGTTTTCCTTCATAAATTTACATGTAAGTTTCACTTCATTTGAAATCCTGGGCAAGTCAGATAATGTATTAATTGAAGGCATTTTTCTTTATTTATTACTATACAATTTTTGATAATAATATATTTTAGACATAAATTAATTAATCTCACTTTTTAGTAATACATCCATCTTTTTTTTATTGCAGAAATAAATTCCAAACAATATCAAGATATTTTGTATTCTTGTGACTTTTTTCTGTAGCTCTTCTTGCTAATTCAGTCACACTTTCTTATATCATTATCAACTCTTTCACAGCATTTAACAAAATTCTCGATATGCAATCATTCTTAAAGCATCATTTTTCTATATTTTCATAATCCTTTTTTCATAAATTGTTTCAGTACCTAAAAAACTACACGGCAATTATCATCCTTTCAAAATATTTCTATGGTGAAACAAAACACATGCTTGCTTTTATAAAATATTCTATGTGCAGTTTGTATTTAAATTGAAATTTGGAAAGTACATGAATTCAATATATTTCGACTGATGCTGGGTATTGAAAACAGACTGTTTTATATATTTCTCATTATGAGATAATTCTATGAGTATACATATGTTATGGATATATATATATTGCTGTAATGAAAAGACCATCCAGATTAGTTAAAATAAATTTTTTGTTACCAAAATCATGAAAATGAAAGATTTCATTTATAAAATAATATACAATGTATTATATAAATCCTTAATAAAATGTGTTATATGTAGCTCTGTTAACAATAAAGGTGTACTATTTTCAAAAATCATTAACAACAGTAACTAATATAGTGGCCAGTTGAATATGGAAATACATGATTGGAGAGAAATTGATAAGTATTGTTGAAGAGCCATTTTATATGAATATAACAGAACACTTTATTCTTATGTGGCTCCCTCTACCTCTTATATAAATATTTAAATGCATATATAGGTTCATTATACAAAAATAATAAATCTAATAAAATATCACATGACTACAGGTTACACAATATTGTTTAGCAGCGAAATTATTTTTCTCACTGTTAGTTATACCACCGAGTATTACCTTTAATAATCAACAAATCCAAAAACTGTTCGTGAATCAAAAATTATAAGCTAGAAACTTGTATAAAGATATTGTTAGCATGGTAGTGGATATTTACTCAGCACTTATTTCAGTTGATTAACAAGGATTACATTAGGTTCCATAACCAATCTTGAGAGAATGTTATGATAAAAAAAAGATATTTATATAATTATGACTATTTTAATTATTTAAAAATATAATATAGCTTTTTTATGTCTCTGATCTTCTGTTTTGTTAAGTAATATTTTTTCCAAAATTTCTTCATCTCCCATCTTTTACTTAGTTGTATGACAAGATTACTATCTTGCAATCCTAGATAGATTTTAACCATGCATAAAATTTTTTGTTAATAAGTAATATTTATATTAAAGATAACATTCATTCTAAATAATTCAATAATATAAAAAGTGGATTAATGATACAAATTAATTTCTTACATTGAAATCAAAGCAAAATGACTCATTTCATCCTATTTTTTAATCATCTAGTACTACCAAGCTACCATGTAATCATGGGTAAATCTTAAACATGCAAGAGATATTTTGTTAATAATTAAAGACAACATTTATTCTAACTAATTCAATAATATAGAAACTGGATTAATGAAACAGTCAACTTAATTTATTAAATAGCAAAAAACAAAATGATTCATTTAGTATTTATTGTATAATAGATTACAGCATATAATGCTATTTCAACTGGCTCCAATAGATTGCTTCCTTTTTTATATTCCTACTACAATTGATTTTAATTAAGTATATTACTGGTTTAAATTCTAACATAAATTTTGAACTGGCTAATTTATCTTCAATATTATCCAATTTAATTATTTGAAGTAATATAAAGTGCTAATTCATTCATAAATTGTTATTGTTGATCAATGATTTTACAACATTTACATTTATTTAATATATGGATTTTGTGTTTTTATATATATGAATTTTACACATACTATAGTGATGTAAATTTATCTCATTATAACCTTTAGAAATTTTATATATTTAATTTAAATGAAGCAACGTATGGGCAAACTTGAAATCATATACATTTTTCAATAATAGTTTGCATAAATTTAAACAAATCCAATCAATATCAACATAATGTAAACCTACATTAGATAAAATGTACTATAAGCTCTTATCAACTAAACACATATAAACCTAAATGATATGTGAGACTTGGATATTTAGCAGAAGGGAAATGCAGTCTTTGGCTACTGAAAGAAATATGTAAATAGTTTAAGAAAAACCAGACAAGCTAAAAATGAAAACAACTAAAAATTGGACAGGTATCACGGAAAGAATTAAGGAGACTAATATGGATTTGGCTAGCGATATTGCTTGAAGATCGTGATAATGGGTGAACAGTTGATGTTTTAAATTGGATTCCAAGAAATTGTAAAAAACCTAGAAAAGGACATATTGGATGAATAAAATATGTTTGCTGGTGCAGTATAGAGAGGCAATGAATAAAAAAGTGGATCACAAAAAGACTTTTATCCTATAGTGGATTAATGATGATTAAAAATTATATTACATTAGTTGTCATATAATCTACAATGACTCACATATTAGTGTACTGTTTATAACATCACTTTTTGTATAACAGAAATGTTGTTCATCCATTCCTAAGAAACATTGCTTGCAGTTACTTCATATATAAACATGTATTTAAAAACGTTGCCCATTCACTTAGCAAAAGAAATCTTTTCTCTCATTCATATATTTTTCAATATCAATACTGGCTGACTGTTGGTAATACATATACCAAGATCTTTGATTCTGTGTATTGATAAATATTAAACATTTAGCAAATAAAAAAGCTGAATATATGTGCAATGGTAGTTATCTGTGCCACAATTTGAATAGCATATTATGTCAATGTGTATTTATATAAATCAATATTTTATGCTACCTGAATGCTATTAAATTGGCAATTTAACTCCTATACCAACCTAACACATAATCCTTAATATTTCAGGCAAGAGAAGAGTGCTTGCCATTGACATATTCATACCACAAAAATAAACATTAAATAATTGAAATATGCATAGCATCATTCTGAATCATTAATACAAAAGGTCAGCAATACATGACATCCATATTTAAATATAATTTTATCAATACCAAAAATTGACTTCAAGAACATATATCAAAATTAATTTATACATTGCATAATATTCATGGCACTGTACATACACATTATTCTAATCTATTGAATATAGAGTATAATAAAATTAGTAATAGTGATTTAATGTTGTTGTTTTTCAATTATGAACTATTAACATCATGAAATATTTTTTGTCAATTATATATTTTAATTAAAACAATTTTTTAATTTTCCATCTTTATTCAAATTTCATAAGGATTCAATATAAATGATTAAAATTTTCTCCCCAACACAATATACATGTAATGTAACAATATTCTTGTTTTTAAATCATTACATTTAGTAGCAGGTAATAACAATCGAATTTTCATTATTTGATATGAATTATTCAGTAAATTTATAAGTAATTTTCATTTTAATATATTTGTTCATTCTGGTCTTGATATTTAAGAGATTTAAAATAACTAGAGCCACTTGTATGCACCAATTAAATAATAATACAAAGTGTATAAAAATATTGTAATTAGAAATTAGCAGTAATGATTAGTAAGCTTTTAAATACATACTTCCATAAACATCACATGATCACCTTTTCTTATGCTTGCTTATAACTGTTATTAAAACAGGCAAATATTGCCACTCTGCAAGCCAGAGTAATCAATGGATGCCGTAAGGCCAAGGCTCCTCACTGACAAAGGCCACAAGCCTGGAGATATTGGATGAGTAGGCTCTAGATGGGGATTTTATGCACAAGCCTTCTGGCATCCATTGATTACTCTGGCTTGCACAGAGTGGCAATACATATAGTTTTGCCTGTTTTAATAAGTTATAAGCAAGCATAAGAAAATGTGATCATGTGATATTTATTGGCTTAAAACCAATCTGGCCTAATAGGATAATGGTGGCTATGGTTATTAAAGAACCAAAGACACCAAAATGTATGGGTACTGAACCGAGTTTACACCTATATGACTATATAAGCTAATGAGCTTGGATTGAAAATATTATTGTGATTTCAATTTAAGACTCATAGCTTTGTAGTTAAGTAGATATAAAAGGTGGCTTCTGGAGGGTTGCATTAGATTCTAAGGTCTAGGTGCAGTGCTTTCAGATCCAAGGCTCCTCACTGATGAAGGCCACAAGCCAGAAACTAGTCTGGGGATATTGGATGAGTAGGCACTAGATGGGGATTTTATGCACAAGCCTTCTGGCATCCATTGATTACTCTGGCTTTCAGTGGCAATACTCTATTGGAGAGTTTTGCCTGTTTTAAATACATATTTCCTTTACATGCTACGATAATGTTATTTCACCTTCAGTTTAATTTGTTTTTACAATCAGGCAGAGATAATAAGATTGATGATGGTGCAGATTTTCATATTAAAGCCCTCCATGAGTTAAACTTGGAATTGAATTTCTATAGGTTCATAATATAAATCTTGCTTTGCTTATTATTGATAATTACTTTCCTCAGAAATATAAAACAATTGCTTGAGTTCTGTCATTTGAAATTTTAATATTAACAAGGACAAGCAAAGAAACGTGTTTATAATATGCAGAATCAATTTTTAATCCTAGAGATAGCTAAACTTTCTTCTTATACTTTTCATACAAGACACATTTGTTTTTTCATAACCGAAAACAGTGATCTCACTTTTCTACTCAGTTATGGATGAACTGAAGATGAAAATCCCACATATCTAAAAATGCAGCCTCACTTTTATGTAAATACTTTATTCCTTCTATTTTCTCAAAAAGCCTCCATCTATGAAACCTGGGAAAGTAGTATTTCAAAAAATTGATCAAATTAATAGCATTTTAAAGAGTTCAAAACAAAATAATAAAAAATTGTATTAATAAAAATTTGTTAATTACATTTGAGACAAAAATTTTACCTCCTTTATTATTATTTTTCTTTACCAGCAAACTTTTACCAATATATAAGTTTATATATTATTAAATTATCCTATTCATTATATTACTTTTGTACTTTATCATTAAATAAATGGTTTTTTTAAATCATTTAATCAAAAAGAATATTTTTTAAGTAATATTTTCCTGATTTCCTATATTTATGTTTGACTAGTCTTAAATAATTATTTTAATATGTCTAATTTAATACATATATGTTGTAAATAAATGCTCATTTCCTATGTTTAAATATACATGACATTAACCATTGTATAATTTATAAAATACTAAGTGAATAAAAGATTGTTGTATCAATACTAAATAAAATGATTTTAAATACCATTTTGCTTAATATTATCTTTTTTGTACATATGTATTTTTGGATCATTATCTTCCCACAATTCTTATATTTAGTCTTTGGTTCTTTTTTACGTTAATCATGTGGTGAGATGCTGTGCTCTTTTCCGTTTATTTGGCCATCAATATCATAATAATGAGTTGATTATTTATTTTTTTACAAGAATTGCCATAAATGATATTTATTAAACACATATTAGAATTATTACTTTCAATAAAAGTATGTGTGGAAAATGGGAAAACTGCATTTAATGATATTGGGTCCAAGATTAAAACTTTAAAGAATCTCCACAATCTTATATCAAATTAATTTTTAAATTATTAAATGGCAATATAGGATAAATATAAGTTCAGAAATGAGATAAGAGACCTTTTTTCATGACTTTGAAAAATATGAAGTATTTACACTTTTAAAATCAAAAGTATTTCATTCTACATACATAAATTTAAGAAGAAATATAAAAAAATTTCAAACATATAATGCAATGGTTTTGCTATATGCTCTAAAAACAATATGGACAATAAAGTGTATAATGGATTAAGAAAACCCTGGTAATGATTGGAATAGTTTAACAACTGCATTAAATATCTTCCAAACAAATAATGCAAGAAATTTGATCAAGTATTCATACATCTTCATGAGTTTATGGAAATAGCAAACTGAAAAATTAAGAGGTATTATTTAAAGAAATTTATACCAAAAAAACATATAAATATTAATATTTACCTGAAAGTTTGTGATGATGGTATTCGAGATGTTATAATATGCTGGACTATTTCTGTCAGCTATCTATCATTTAATGTTCAATATTTAAAAATTTTTAAACTTCTCTAAATAAAAACAACTGTTAGTAATCACACACAAGTTAATAGATGTTTTCTGTGTAATCTACTAACCTGTGTAATGTAATCTGTATTATCCAATAATTTGTGTAATATTACAAGTGGTTGTTTATATTTGGAAAAGTTTAGATGATTGAAATAGGGAAAACTATTATCATATGTGAACACTAGCAAGATAAAATTTACTTGTAAATAAATAGTCTAAAAAATGCATATTACATTGGAAAAAAAAACAATTCACTCCAAATATCAAAACCACTTTTTTTTTTGGTTTTTAAGTAAAATATTTATTATACAAAAATATTTTCATTGTTTTTATGTAGGAATATATATATATAATGACAAATAACTCATAATAATCTTAAATTCTATAGCATTATTTTAGAGTCTCATTTTTGATTCTCACACTAATGACTCTTCGCTAGTATTGAAGTTAGTAAAACAAATAAGTTACCTGATTTCAAATATAATAATTTTTATATTACTAAGAATTAGTTCTGCTTTCTTGTTACTTGGTAAAATAAATTTATTGGTTATCTTCAGTAAACTAAGTAATATAAAAAATGTTAGTAAAAAATATCTTTAGTATATTTATTGTTATAATGAATATAGATAGTAATCTATAATTAAAAATTTACAGATATTTAAATATTATCTTTTTAAGAATTTACTTTACCTTACATAATCTTTCAACATGGATCCACCCTACAAGTGTTATGAAATAATGATTTATCACTCAATTGAATCCATCAAATTTTATTTGCATAATAGAAATTAGTTTAGAAGGTTTTTATGAATAATCATTTGTTGTGGTATTTATCCATCCTTATCAAATTAAAATTCTTCCAGGTAAAATGTTTTGAAAATAAAGATTGCCCTTAACTAAAATGAAAGTAGCAATCTTGTTCTTATATACAAAAAATATAGTTCTACATTTTTATATATATTAATTGAAGAAATTCTCTTAGACGACTATGGTAAGATTAATCATAAAAAAGTGAGAGGTCTATATATATTTTATTGATATTTGCAATATATAATAAAAACAATCTTACTCATAATTTAAGAATATAAAACTTCTAATTTGTTTTAGACACTTTAAGATTAATGGATCATTGTCCTGACATGAAAAGAGGATATTTTTAGAACAGTAAAGATTTATGTATATTTAGCAGCCAAGTTATTCACAGGAAAAAAAAATTGAAATTATCAACTTAATAAAATAGCAATCTTTAGAATCTCCTGACCAGTAAAATGATCATTTTCATGACATTCCCAATCACTGCTAATAATGGTTTTATAATTGCATAACCTACATTTAAATACTTCTTCACTGATGAAATGTTTTCTTATAGTATGACTTTTATCATCCCATTTTAAGTTATTATTACAAGATTTCTTCTCACTCAAAATACAATTAAAGAGTTTTTCTACGTGTAGTTTTTCAGATCTTTGTATGTTAGATGTTTTTCTTTCACAATGTGTTCTTTCATGACTTATTAAATATTCTTTATCAGAAGTTTTAAATTCACACAAGTTCGCCTTACATATTTTGTCTCTAGTATGTATTCCGTCCTGTCTTAAATAACTTTTATTACAAGTCTTATGTTTCTTTTCATGTAATAATAAATTACCTTTTTGAGAAGTCTTATATTCACACAAAAAGCACTTAAATGGTTTTTCGCCTGTATGTTGCCTTTGATGTACTAACAAACAATCTTTTCGAGAAGTACTATATTCACACAAAGAGCACTTGAATGGTTTTTCACCTGTATGTTTCCTTTTATGTAGCAATAAAGAAAATTTTCTAGATGTGCTATAGTCACATAAAGCACACTTGAATGGTTTTTCTCCTGTATGTTTCCTTTCATGTTCCAATAAAGAACTTTTCCCAAAAGTTGTATATTCACACAAAGAGCACTTCAGTGGTTCTTCTGTATGTTTCCTTTCATATAGTAATAATTGACATTTTTGGGATGTCTTATATTTACATATAGTGCATTTAAATGGTTTTTCTCCTCTATGTTTCCTTTCGTGTAGTAACAAAGAACTTTTGAAAGAAGATTTATAGTCACACAAGGTGCACTTAAAAGGTTTCTCTCCCGTATGTCTCCTTTCATGAAGTAATAAGTGACATTTTTGAGAAGTCTTGTATTCACACAAAGTACACTTGAATGGTTTTTCTCCTGTATGTTGTCTTCTGTGTCTTAACAAGCAACTCTTGACAGAAGTCATATATTCACACAAAGCGCATTTAAATGGTTTTTCTCCAGTATGTTTCCTTTCATGTTGTAATAGAGAACCTTTTTGAGAAGTCTTATATTCACATATAGGGCACTGGAATGGCTTTTCCCCAGTATGTTTTCTTTCATGAAGTAATAAATCACCTTTTCGAGCAGTCTTATATTCGCACAAAGAACAGTTAAATGGTTTCTCTCCTGTATGTTTTCTTTTATGTAATAATAAACAAAATTTTTGAGAAGTCTTATATTCACATAAAGGACACTGAAATGGTTTCTCGCCTGTATGCTTCCTTTCATGTTGCAACAAGCAACTTCTATGAGAAGTCCTATATTCACACAAAGAGCACTTAAATGGTTTTTCTCCTGTATGTTTTCTTTCATGTTGCAACAAATCACCTTTTTGAGAAGTAGTGTATTCACACAAAGGGCATGCAAATGGTTTTTCTCCAGTATGTTTTCTTTTATGTCGTAACAAGCAATTTTTGACTGATGTCTTATATTCACATGAAGGACATTTAAATGGTTTTTCCCCTGTATGTTTCCTTTCATGTTGTAATAAAGAACGTTTTTCAGAGGTCTTGTAATCACATGAAGGGCACTTTAGTGGTTTTTCTCCTGTATGTTTCTTTTCATGTAACAATAAATAACTTTTAAGAGAAGTCCTATATTCACACAAGGTGCACTTAAATGGTTTCTCTCCTGAATGCCTTTTCTCATGTTTTATTAAACAAGTTTTATTAGATGTCTTAAATTCACACAAAGAGCACTTAAATGGTTTTTCTCCTGTATGTTTCCTTTCATGTAATAATAAACAACCTTTGCGAGCAGTCTTGTATTCACACAAATTACACTCAAATGGTTTTTCTCCTGTATGTTTCATTTCATGTAGTAATAAGAAGCCTTTCCGTGAAGTCCCATATTCACACAAACAGCACCTAAACCGTTTTTCTCCAGTATGTTTCCTTTCATGTTGTAATAAATCACCCTTTCTAGACGTCTTATATTCACACAAAGAAAATACACTCAAATGGTTTTTCTCCTGTATGTTTACTTTCATGTTGTAATAAAAAACTTTTAGCAGAAGTCTTGTATTCACATAATGTGCACTTGAATGGATTTTTCCCCATGTTTTTTTCTTCAATGAGTTTTGAAATAACTTTTTTCAGAACTGCATTTAAATGATTTTCCCTCTCATGTCATAATAAACTATGACCGTCGGTCTTAAATTTATATGAAATGCATGTAAATGTTTTTTTTACAATTTGTCATTTATCATGACTTTTTAACCTACTCTCAAAAGTCTTGAATTCTACGAAAATGTAAGGAAAGATTTTTTTAATCCATATTAATTTTTTCAGTTATTTATAAACTTTTTTTTTACAAAAATTGCATATTTCATAATAATATTTTCATTTTTCTTCAATATGGATTTTTAATAAACCCTTACAAGGATAAAATAATTTTTCACATTTCTGAATCACTTTGACAATCATGATCATATATATATATATATTACGAAACTAAGGTATTGGCACTTTTTCAATTATTGGATTTAAAATAGCCACTACATATATTTATCAAGCATTCTAAGTTTTCCTGGAAGTTATTTTCAATTTCTAAAATCTTCCAAATTTTAGTAATGTATATTTATACACCAAATAAAATATACCTCATTTTAAATGCATTTTCAAAAATACTATTGATATTACTTGATTGTCTTTATTATAACTATCAAAATATTAATGACAGAAGTAATCTGCTACTGGTGCTTTTTAAAACTTTGCTTGCAAACTGTTTACTATTCTTAGATTACCTATTTTAAAATAGAAGTATTTTTCAAAATATAGTTAGTGTAATTTTTATAATACATTATATGTTGTATAATGATTCCAAAAACCATTCTATAAAAGAAAAATCAATAGGATATTTTTAAAATCTTTTTGTCATTTCATTATAATAATATTAAATAAAATGATAAACTTTTATTAAATATTCCAATTTTTCTAAGAATGGAAACTCTGGTTAAACTTCTATATAATATTTGCAATTCAAATATCATAAATTTATATTATTTGATACAAATTAGAAAGCTAATATAAAATCAACTTTTTATGTTAAAGAATAGTCTCTTGGTTATAAAAACATGTCTTATTGGCAATTTTTCAGTTCTAATTAATGATAAATATCTTATTGTTTGAAGTATCAATATTTTATGGTAATCATTTTATAATACACTTATCTTCAAATACAAACTTTTTTGAAAATGACTTTTTTTTTCATTGTCTTGAACCTATACAAAATAAAATAAAAAACATTAATATTAAACATACTGGCTTATATTATAATAGATGAAATGATAAAATAATTTAGTAAGAATAGATTTCTAAATTCAATAATCATTAGATCATGCTTTAAATGAATAATTAAACAATTTTATGAGATGACAAATTTTATTAAACAATTTCTTTATTTAATGCTCTGATACTGATGCAAATAGATGTAGTTTCCAATTAAAAAAAGGAAACATGCTGGTCCCAGATTATTTAGATACAATTTCTCTCTCAGTCTAGAATAAATTACTATCTAGAATATTTACTTTCATTTTATATACATACATAAAGATAAAAAAGATGTTAATCTCATAAACAACTTTAGAAATTAAAAATATAGAAAGAAAGAAAATATTCATTTATAAAATAAGTAACAAAAAAATAAATTGCGATAAACAACTCTCAGAAAAGTATCCCTTTTCCATAAAATGTAATTTACATTAGTATTCATATAAATCTAAATTAATTATTTCATATTTTCAATTCAATACCAAGAAGATTCATATAATGGTGATGATAATTTCTGGAATGATTCTATCTTCAACAAATGAAATAAATACTAATAGTTATTACAATCTTAAGACCGTCCCCTCCCCCATTACAATCTTAAGACTGTCCCCTTCCCCATTTAATCTGTGATCTTTCCTCCTTCAACACAAATATCTAAAAATCATAACTTTATTTTTCAAATTCCTTTATTCCAATATCAAAAATATATCAACAGTTTCTCTTTCCAAATAATGTTAGTATTTGTTCTATCTTTACATTCTTGAATTTTTTCACCTCCTACTTTATTCTATTTTTTTTAAGTGTTTGACTAATTTCCAAAGAATCTACTATTAAAAACTTGAGGAAAATAGAAATCACCATTAACTTAGTCATTTAAAGCTGCAAATGAAATCTAGATAAGTTACATTTCAAAAATTGTCAAAAATTAAGCTATTGAAGATTGTCTCTGTATATGTATGTGGTTTAAATACAAAAATATCCTAAAACTACATATACATTGTGACCTTCTAGCTAAAAAAAGTGAAATAACAATGAAATTTTAAGATTTTTTCATTAATAATCCATGACCTTGTTTAGAAAGTTACTTACAGGTATTATTTAAAAACTTTAAGACATTTAGTATTTCTTTGATGGGTATTTAATAATAGAAAGAGGGTGGCTTATCACAGAAACTGTTAGAATATGGGTTGAGTTGATACAAATTTGTCTTGTCTATAAGACAGTGGTTATTTATTTAGTGATTTTCTGGTTTATTTACTCATTGATATTCCAGTCTATAGCATAGTTAGTATAGTACATTTGACTTATGGTTTTTTATCAGATTGGTTTAGTAGTTATAGTGCAACATATGTGTGTGCATGTATGTTTGTGCCATCTTACAACTTCATCTTTCACTCGTGTATTTGGTTATGATACAGAATATTATGTCTTACAGTGAAATATTTAAATTTATAATAAATATCTTTGATAACCAATTTAAATACATTTTAAGTGATTAATGGGTAGATGGATCGGTGAATTGTTAGGCAAAAAAATAAACTATTAACTACTTTATTTGCTAAATAATTATTTTTTATTTAAGAGTGTAAAAAGTATTTTTTTACTGATTCAATTTGATTAATATTATTTAGAAGACATTTTTTTCTTCTTCAAGAGAGAAAAAGTTATTAAATATTTCTAGCTAATTATCTTAGTGCAAAGGATGTGATTGACCTTCTTGAAGTTGACCTTTAAGAGAAGTAACCTTTTGATTGATGGAAGAAATGGATATCTAAGCAATAATCAGTAATAAAAGAGGAATAATAGACAAGAAAGTAATCTGCTTTAATACAATTCTCTCTCTCTCTCTATGTGGTTCTTCTTCCAAAATCAAGGAGTTAATATTCAATTTAAATTCAAAAGGATTATTTTTCTTTAAGTATTATTTTCTTATATGAAACTAGTTAAAAAAAATTTTTTGGGAATATAAAAAAAAAGATAATGTAATCAATTTCAAGCAAGGTATATCATCTTATGTTTTCAATTAACTAACTTTAGATTTAATATCATTGCTTAAAATGCATACATCTCTATAACTCAAGTTTAACTTATCTAACCTTAATCTTTAGTGTTAATGTAAAAATGAAATTGTATGAATTTTGTTATTTTATGGGAAAAATTATGTTGAACTTTTTAGCAAAATATTTCATAAACTCTACATTATAAAATACTTCTGGCTATAGAAAAGTAAAACTCAAATGGAAGGATGTGTCTAAATTAGTATAACATGCCATAAATTATTTTTGAATGAGAATTATATCTGACCATTCATATCTTATAGGATTAAGGAATTGAATGTGTGGCTTATATAAAACTAATGGATAACTAACCTCTACTAAATGTGCTTATAACTTAACATGAATGGAAGAGCATGAATATTACACGTGTGCATTTTCTTATTGTTCTTCTCGCTGATACTTAACATATCACTAACATATATTGTCATTTAAAGAATTATGTAGACTTAAATGAATATCATGAATTAATTAACTATTCACCTAATGGATGGCCTTTGATAAAGTATTATGAATTACTTGATAAATGTAATTAGTCAATGGTAATTGGTGGAAAGCTAATGTTCCTTTTGAAATTTGCAAGAATGATTGCCGAGTTACAAAACTGCAAAACCAGTTCATTAAACGGTAAAATATTACTAGAAATCTGCAGCAGTAAATGTAATTTGTCATTATAAAGAAAAAATATGTTGAATACTTTGCATGCTATATCATCAGAAATTTCAATTAGCTATTTGCTAAGAACTTTTGAAACTGCTCTTCAATTGGATCCAAAATGTGTAGTGTGGGAATTTATCTATATGTCTACTAACATCTATTCATTTTATAATTATTATCATTATCTTTGTATATGTCTAAGAGGCATTATTTACAGACTGTATGAATGAACTTTTATTTTCTAGCTAAAGATTTAACTATTTCTTTTGTTGTTAGTGTATGGTAGATCAATTTATTTGTATTTTTTTTTCTTTTGCTCCAAGATCATCTCGGATACATATAATATGAAAAGTATTATACTGGGTAATTGATTGTCATTTAAATGTAATGTTTTTTATGTACATGTATTATATATGCCTATGTTAGCAGTAGAATTATTTATTTGCTATTATGAAGCTAGCAGCTAATTTAAAGAAGGTAAATGCATAAAAAATATTGTTTTATCATTACGTTGTTCCGAGATGATGAAGTCTGTTTAATAACAATTGTTATACCTAAAAATTTGAAGCATTTATAATTCATCATGAATCAAAGATTTATTTTCGATTTTTTGGTTAATGTTGGTATAATATCAATGTATTAAATACGATTTGAAATTATTTTGTGCATGTTATGCATATGTGTGACTGTTTTGTATGATTCATTTATATAACTGTTAAAATTTATAGTTGCTTGACTTTTCTTTTCAGCTGGTTTTGAATGATGTAATATGCCAAAAGAGATGAAAGAAATAGGAATTTATCTATGAATGAATTTTTTTTTTATGTTTAGAATGAAATGTGTTAAGTAGCTATGAGAAAAGAAATCATTAAAGATATAAATTATATTGTCAGGGATTGAGAGAACTCTCCCTTAGTTTATTTAAATACTTATCATGAGTGGATTATATTTGCTAGATTAAGCATTTGTGCATTATGATGATTATATTATATGAAGTGAAGCAGTGTATTTCTCTTGTTTTCAGTGATAAGACAGAGTCCAAACCAATATAGAACATCTGAGTAAGGTTAGGGAGTCACTATATTGTGTCATTTAGATTAGTAGAATTAAGGTCTTCTTGTCACTTAGGTGTCCATTTTGGAATGTTTTTCCATCAGAGTCATAGCTATGTGTAATATAGGTCAATTAAAATAAAAGGTAGGATTAAATTCTTTTATGGAACATCTAAAGCAGAACTAGTGCTAAAGTCATTAGTTGGTCTATGGCATCGTCCATATTATATTTTATCTCTTAATTTCATAAGCAAACCAATGGGATGTAGCTATAGTAATTATATTATAACAGGTAGCATAATTCAGAAACACACATAAAATACTATTGATTCTGAAGAGATGGAAGAAATTTATAACTGGATTTGTAAAACGTCTTGGGTAGATATTTTAAATCATATCATACTAATTTATTTTAAATCATCAAATCCTCAAAATGATTCATCCTCATTTTGAATGAGAAAACAAAAAAAAAAGAAAGTGTAGCTAGTTAATAGAAATGTTCAAGTGACTCATAAAGGACAGTGTGACATCGCTAACTCATATGTTTAGATCCATATTGCATTGTTTAATTACCCCAGTGTTGGTTTGGTTGACAAAGAATATTAGAGTTAGCTGATAGCATGTATATGTGTCAAGTAAAAATGTAAAGTTATTACTTCATTTTGTCAGTTCATGTTACAGGAGTGTGTAATAAAATAAAAGTTATAAGTTCTGGAATAAAAAAAGAAAAGGAAAATATAAATATCAGGTATCAAGTCCTGCAAGATATACTTGTAAATTTAGGAGTTATAATTGATAAATCTAGTCAATAGACTCTGAAACTCTGATCCTAATGTAAACTGCTTGTATTTATTTTGGTTACATAATGTAATAAATGTGTCATTCATATTCTTAGTTTCCACACCTACATATCCAATATGATATAATTGCACTATTTCATAAATTTAACAACAAACATGTTCAGATCCGATGAGATTGTTTGCTCGATCCAAACATTGTATGAAATACTTAATTACTTGATGAACTTCTGGGAAAATTTATGTACTTGGTTATTCTTTGGATAATGATTTGAAATAAAAAGGTACCCTATTTCTTTCATTGTCTAACTGCTATCTCATTAGAACAATACTCAATTTTATGTCATTACCTTTTATGATGGTAATTGGTAGCTCTTATATAGTATGAATTTTAAAATAAGTTATGTAATAAAACTCTCCCTTATTGTTTCAAAGTAGATATTAATTTAGTCATTTAATTTAAACTTATCATATAGCAAAAGTTGATTAGTGCTATATTTTTGTCTCATTTAATTTCAACTTATCCTAAAATAAAAGCCAATTATATTTTTGTCTCATTTAATTTCAACTTATCCTAAAATAAAAGCCAATTAGTGCCATATCTTTATTTTGACCTATTAAAGTACTACTGTGGTTAGTCAGAAGTGCATTTAGATGATGGGAGGAGCTAAACTTGAACTATAACTTATTAGTTTGGATGAATGGAATATTATCAATTTCAACTATTTATTTATTGCAAAACCAAGTAGATATTTTACTCTTATTGATTCATAACATTTCCTCCTGTATTTTATTTGCATTTTACGTATTATGGAACTCTATGCCCCCCCCCCCCACTGAGCTAAGCTATAGTTGGATATTATTCTAAGAGACTCGATAGTGACTCAAAGTAAAGTCAGATGGTATTTATTCATAGGAAATGTAGGATTGTTGTAAAGGGAGGGGCCACAATATATTGAAAATATGTGTATGCATTATTGAATTTTTTTGTTATTATAATAAAAATACTTTCTTCTAATAATTTTATAAAAAAAAAATAATGCAACATTTTAAAATTTAATTTAAATTTTTTGGATTAATATTATATATAATTAAAACAAACTAAATAAATCCAAGAAGCAAAAAAAATTTGGTTATCTAAACGAATGTTCTAAAAAAATAATAATTTACTTTACTTATTCAAATTAGGATATGCACTAGATCGGGTTTCCTAAATTTTTGTAGATTTTAAAAATGTTAATTTTTCATTAAAAAAGAAAGGAGTGAATTTTAACTATTTCTATTGTGTACTGTATTTGATATGACAATAAACATCACATGATCACTATTTCTTATGCTTGCTTATAACTGTTATTAAAACAGGCAAAACTCTCTACACATATTGCCACTTAGTGCAAGCCAAAGTAATCAATGGATGCCAAACAGATTATGCATAAAATCCCCATCTAGTGCCTACTCATTCTGGATTGTGGCCTTTGTCAGTGAGAAACCAGTCACCAAAATGTATAGGTACTGATTTCAGACCTATATGACTATATAAGCTAATGAGCTTGGATTAAAAATATTATAATGTTTTCACTTTAAGACTCATACTTTTGTAGTTAAGTAGAGATACAAAGTGGCTGCTGGAGGGTTGCATTAGATCCTAAGATCTAGGTGCAGTGCTCTCAAATCCAAGGCTCTTCACTGATGAATACCACTAACCAGAAACTAGTCTGGGGATATTGGATGAGTAGGCATTAGATGGGGATTTTATGTACAAGCCTTCTGGCATCCATTGATTACTCGGGCTTGCACTGAGTGGCAATACATATAGAGTTTTGTATTTGATATGGTTGATGAATGAGGGATATTGGCATTGGCATGAGAATGGAATGTATTCACGATGCTTCATGAAAGGATAATGTTTTTCTAATTTTCTGTTTTCTTTATTTTTTCCCCTTATGAATCATCACCATTTTTTCCCTCTGATTTTGAACAACAGGCCATTGATAACATTTATTGGAAGAGATGGGGGAGTTTGATTGTTTTTGGATAAACCCAATGTTGACATAAAATTTGACTGGAGGTGATTAAGTTGTGAAAAACACATGGTAATGTAAAGACTGTGGCTGTACATTTACAAACAAAATACATTTAATTGGCAGAGAGCAAAAAAGTTGCAATATTATAAAGATTGTTACTATATAAGTATGTGATGGTTTCATATGTATATGATTTAAATTTTTTTAAAATGAAGTGGTAGAAGCTCCCATAATGCATCTCTGGCCAGCATTGTTACTCCATAAAAAAAGAACTGATGATGTCCAACCTTTAAAAGAAAAGTGACCTAGTATAAAGAAGATAAGTTGATTACACCATCCCAGCTCATCTTTACATACATTTGCCTTACCTGAGAGCTCTACTGATGTCTGATAATAACCTAGATAAAGCATATGAATCAAACCCAGAACTATTAGAAAAATATTCCAAATAGAAAATAAAAACAAGTGATGCTGCATTTTATTAATCTATAAATTCAATAACAGTTAAAAACCCACATGGATTCCATTGTTCATCTGCATTTCAGTCAAGAAAATGTAGAAAAGTAATAACTGCAAAACTCCTATAGCTTTGTAGATTAATGGGAAATAAAAAATAATCTCGGGATTTATTTCAAATTGGAATAATTCATGGGTCAGTTTTACTTCTATTTTTGCAGCTAAAAGATGAATGAAACCAAAGATGATTATTTTCATTATATATATTTTTCTCTCTCTTAGTTGGTTAACCATTAACCTATATCAATTTTTATTTACACTAATCCACTTACTCTAAATATTATGCTTGTTGCCTAGAATAAGGTGTATATTTATATGATCCTTTTTATGCATTCGCTAACACATAATTGAAGAAATGGATGTGTTATTATTATCATTATTCAAATATCTAATTCAAAACTTGACTGAGCATCTGGGTAATAAAAATATTTTTTTTGTCTCGTGTGTATTTATCTAATTCATAAAAAAGGTAATTAAATTATCATTATCTAATGACACAGATACTTTGACGAGGGTTGTACCACTTATTATTTGAGAGGATGTAGAGAACATGTTATTACTACTGAGGATAAAACTGTTTTTATATACTTTTGCTTTATTCACTTCATTTATGGATTTGATCAAGTTAGATGAGTAGTGCAATCTTGCAAATAAATTTCATGAATACCAAAGCTATGATTTCATACTAACAAGATATCTACTAAAGGGTAAAAATCCTTTCATTGGTCTTATTTACAATCACAATACATAAACTATCACAGTTTCTTATCCTATTTCTCAAGTATAATGTCTCTGACCTAATCTACATACTTAGCAGATGCAAACCTAAATATATTAGAAAAACATTCAAAATTTTGTTAATGTCTTTAATTCGTTAATATTTTTCCACAAAATCTGTAGTATAATGACTTTTATTTGAACAATGACTTTTATCTTTACTAATATCGCATCAAAATATCTTGATTACACTTTGGTCTCTCTTCTAGAGGAACTCAATACAAATCCATAATGTAATCAGCTGTAAAATCAATTAATAAACTGTTATATCTTCCTTTACATTTTAACTAATGCACATATTTTAAATATCTTTAAAAAGATTTAAAATTTTTATATTCCACACCATTTTTTTTTTTACAAACACAAATTTTTGCAATCAATAAATTATCATATCTAGGAACCTCTAAAAATAATGCTTAGAATTTCACAACTGAGTGGTGTGGCCTTTGCGGATTCTCAAATTGTTCTCTAGTATACTAATATTTATAAGGAGTTGTAGTGATCCATACTTTAATCTACATGTTCAATCATTCTATATTATATAGTTTCACAAGCTAAATGTTACCTTCAGATAGAGGAACTTGAATTTTATTTTTTGAACTCACTATCCTGAGTGAATTAACAACAAAATCTGACCCCCATCCAGACAAGTTGTAATCTTAAGTCTCTTCAAAAATATTCTAAAGGTGAGACGTGCTATTATTATATTCTCTCCTCTTCAATAGTCTGTCATCTAATTTATTTTATGAATTTCTGCAATAGTTATTTGTCTAAATGACTGCAATCATTGATTACTGCCTATTTAATGCAAGGTATAAAACCATTACACATATTATATATCATTTCCTTTTCCTCTGACATATTATTAAAGGGAGTACTATATTAAAATGTAATAATCATATTCTGGCTATTTCATTTTCAGTTTATAATAAAAGTAATATAAGAGCTAGATCTGATTGGCTTTGTCAAAGGTATGACTCATCATGTCATTCAACTTTGATTTTCTGCATTGGCTTTTGTTTAGCCATAACTTCAAACAGTTTCACCAGAGGGCAGTTTTAATTCCGAAAAAAAAAAAACCCCTGAATGATTTGAATCAAATTTTCCATAGGAATAATGCTAACAGCATTTAATTGAAATCACAGCTCAATAAAATATTAGATTGCATTTACATTTAAATTAAAAACATCTGAAAAATGTATTAAATAGATATATTTATGATTAAAAAAAATGATACTCATTTTTCAATTTTTTTAAAATTGGATCAACATTAAGATATTTTCTACCAAAAAAATAATAATAATAAAAATTGCTAAAGTAACAATTTTGGTCTCAGAAAGGGACTCACAATTTGACATCAACATTCTGGTGCCATAGTATTTTTTCTTGCATTATCACCTACATTCAGGAACTGCTATAACTATCAGCTGCGCAATCTAATTATTAACAATAATTTTATTTATATTCGTAATTTATCATGCCAACCATCTTTGTTAAAAGTAAAAGAAAATAAATAAATATTAAAAATTTCAGTGAAGAGTAAAGAGAATTTTAAAATCATTTGCTAAAAATTATGAAATCATTAAGAGACTGCATCAAATTACAAAAAAATCTAAGATAGTTTTGGTAGTATATTTTTGTTTCTTACTAATAAAATGAATATATTTGTTTATATTAATTAACAACTTAATTTTTAAAAAAACGTTCTCTGACAATGATAAACAATTTATTCATAATTTATAAACAGAAGCATTATTTTAAATGTTTTGTTCTTTTTTTTTTTTTACATCTGATTAACATCTGCTACATAATTTTGATCTCCAAAATTTTTCAAATAGATTATTTTGAGACCAGCTTTTTTAGACCTTTCTGTATTTGTAGTCAACAAGATGAGGATCTTTCTTAAATAAGACTATAATAATTTACCAAGTAAAACTTCTACCCTAAATCCAATTCAAAAGCCATTCATTATCGATGCCACTGCCTAGTTAAGGATATCCAATCAGCTAAATGTACCATCACTATTGCTTTCTAAATGTGAAAGGCTTTCTAACTAAAAAATAAAAATAAAAATTTCATGAATACATCATCCCACGGTTACATTTAATGAAGAAATGACAAAATACACGAGATTCATAATAATAAAAATTTCTACCAACCTAAAGAACTAAAGGCAATAAGACAAAAGTGAGAATAAAACATAGCAACAAGATAAAAAGATTATCATAAACTAGCCTTTTATTAACCACATCATAACCTACACTGTGATAAGAAATCTTAATGAAATAATGCTTAATGGTTATTAGCATTTAATCTTCAAATATAAAACTCGTTACCCCATTATGTGACTCATACTACAGGTGATATAAATTTAAATATTAAATAAATAAGTTTAAAATCAATGTTATTAAATAATCTGAATTTAAAATGGTGCAATGGAATGGTTTCTATAGAAAACATTTTATTTTAATGCAAGTTTAAGCTGAATTTTCCGTATGATATTATAAATAAAATACAAACGAACAATTATTTTGGAAAAGACATGACAATAATATTGGCATCAACAAAAAACTTAGGTGTTCCATCATCAGATTTTCAATGGTATGCATGGCGGAAGATAGGAGGGTGGAGTAGAGTGGAGACTGTCCATTAAAGTTTGAAGATTTACTATCTTAATAAAAACTGAGCACTGATTACATATATGTGTGGGAGATGATTATCAGAACCAACTGATGAGTGATGGTTCAGCAACAAAATATGTATATTGGAGATAATTTAATTTTTTAACATGAGTGTACTTTTGTGTATCGGTTGTATGAGATACAGTGGATAGTGAAGGGAGCTTGAAAGTCTGTGTTCAAATCCCTGATAATTGTATCTAAACTCCAAGTATATAAAGAATACTTGGATTCAAATTTTACAGATTCAGCTTGTATCCTGTTCTTCCTTCTTTTGTGTATTTAAATGGATAAGGTCCTATACATGAAGGGTCAGAGTGACTTAAATTCAACATGGACCTAATAATAATATTGGCATCGACAAAGGATTTGGGCACACCAACAACAGATTTTTAATGGTATGGATGAGGTGAAGTAGATTGAAGCCTGTCCCAAGCAAAGAGGAAATTGCAAAAATAAAATTATAATGCCATCATTGCAGAAATCAAAATTAATAATTGATGAAAAAAGTTAAATTTATTTATTATAAAAGACAATTTAAATTCCATATAAGAAGAGAATGATTTGTTCCCCCATGCATAAAGATCAACTGAACTGGCAAAGAATTGTGTATGAAGAAATAATTTATATGGAATATGGCCAATGAAAAATGGTAACAGCAACTACTACCATATCTGCCCTGACATATGCAAAGACTATCAACAGATGCACTGTGTACAAATTAATTCAAAATCATACAAAAGTTTCATCAATCCAATGTAACAAAAAATCCCAAACAAATAACAATTCTAATAGAAAACTGCAAAAATAAAATTAAAATGCTATAGTTGTAAAAATGCAGAGACATATCACAAAAGTGCAAGTGGAAAAATACAAAATGTGAAAGTTGTGAAAACATTAGACACATAGCCACAGTCTATCATATTAAAAACAAAATAAGATATAAACAAAAAATATCCCAAAAATGAAGCTAGATGAAGTGAACCTAACAGTGAAACCAATAAGGTTCAGCACAAATATGCAATAAACTTATAGCAAAAAAAGTAAATAGAGGAGCTGGGTATATCTCATCTTTCAGAAAGAATGGATCACATTAACTCAAAATATGGAAAACAGCTCTAAATTAGGAAAAAAACATAACTTAAAGACAAATGGAAATCCCATTATTATCATCATTGTAGTTAAAATAACAATCAAAATTAATAACTATTAAAAAAGGTAAATTAATTATAAAAGACAATTTAAAGTCCATATTAGAAGAGAATGATTTGTTCCCCTATACATAAAGAGCAATACTAAAAGTGAAATGTAGACTAAGTTCCCTAAATTATTTGGGTCTGAACAGGGAAAAATAAATACTATACTCATTGAGATAAAGTTTTGAGAGGGAGTAAAGCCTGTTCATTTGTAAATTGTGCAAGATCTCTTCACATGCAATACAATAGTCAAAAATTTTTTAGATATCTAGAAAAGAATGTACTGACAGTTATTGAAAATTCAGAATGGTCCATTCCCATAGTTATTATTACAAAAAAACTAGGACAATTCTGTATATATGGAGACAACTGAATAATAAATAACAGACATAAATAAATCTGTTCCCCACCCTATATGTAAGACATTGTAGTGAATGTGGATGGATCAAAATTTTTATCAAAACAGGATTTAAACACCGCTTTTCACCTAAGAGGAAACGAGAAACCTGCTGACTATTGTAACCATATGATATTGTTCAAATACAATTGTCTTTCCTTTGGAATAATGACAGCCCCAATCATTTCCCAAACCAGAACAGATGAGGTCATAAATTGAATGAATGTTATTGCTCCCTATTTTTATGATATTCTAGAAATGTTTAATCAGAGTAATCTTTATGTAATAAAATAAATAATATATGTGAATGACTCTCAAAATTTGAAACTACACTGAAACTCCAAGAAATGCATATATTTCCGGATCATATTATTACATGTTCAAGGATAAGGCCTGACTTAAAAAGGTTAAAGTAATCAAGAATGCTCAGAGACCAAACAATGTACAAGAATTTCAGGCATTTCTTTGGAAATTCTTTTTTGAGAATTTTAACATCCGTATACAATTTGCATAAGTCAAGTCATAAATTTAGAAGGAACTACAAGGACATATTGCTAAAATTTAGACATTTCTTAGTTCATTTTGATAATACTTTGGATGGACATAACCTTAATAGTAAAGGTGTCACATTACAGGATCAGAGCGGAACTTAGTCATACTTTAGAAATTCCTGTCTGGACAGTGTCAACGAATGAAAAATATTATAATCACCCGATCACTAACCACTATTAGGAATATTTTCAAATAAAAAGTTACTATTGAATCATTTAAGCGTTAGATTGACTCAGTAGTATAATCTGTTATCAGTGTATAAATATGAATTACAATTTAGAAAAGATAAAATATGCTGACTTATTATCTCACATAGTTAATATAACAAAAAAAAAACACCAAGATAACAAAAAATTATATATGCTATGGAGAGTCTAAATTAATCAATTGCAAACCATAGTACTTTAGATGAAAACCAATACAGGTGACCAGATATTTACGAATAGGATAAAAGATGGATCATTCAGTAAATGGTCTAAAAATCTTTATATATGATTGTGGAATTAATAGGAGCAACTATTGATTAATCAAGGATATATAATAGTTGTCAATAAAGCAATCCCATTTCAATGATAAACTAAAATTTTGAAAGTCACTGTTCTGCCAATGAGCTGAAGCCCTAGTGTTCAGTTGTGTGTAATGACCTAGCAATCATATAAAAATTTAAATATTATATTAAAAAAACAGCAAATCATGTCAATCCATGACATATTCAATTTGGCCAAAAAGTGACAGTGCATATGGATTATGAAGGCCATTCCAAGTCATTCTTTGTGGTTCTAGTTAATGCTGGCTCAAAGTGATTGGAATAGACTAATAAAAAATACTAGTTCAGAAAAATGTTAATACTAGAAATCTTGATATCAGATAATGATGAGGGATTTCTTCCGTTGAATTTATGCTTTTGTAATTGAGTGGAGGGGGGGGGGAGGTGACATCATCCTAAATCAAACAGGATTGCTGAGAAAGCTACTCAGCATTTGAAGTAAAATGTTTATAAACAGAAATTGTTATTGCTTGACAGTTCATCAGCACATCACTCAATTCAAACAATTTCCAGTATTCATTTCCATCACCATGTTAATTATATGCAAAGAAACTGAATACATGCTAACCCTTCCAAGAACATTAGCCACTTGATAAATAAACAGTACTATACTGAAATTATGAAGATTCTCAAGTTACTCCAATTGTGAATAGGATTGAAAATGTAGTCCTGGGAGTGATTAATAAACAGTAAAACAATGCCCCAATGGTAGGAATTGAAAATAGTTCTAAACAAATAGCTGCCCATTTCTTTTAGATTATATATGGGACTCTGGAGTGAATAATACTTTGGCTCAATTAAGAGCAATAATGGAATATGCATATTAGTTATTGGCACATACTTACATTTAACATATGAAAAAAATATTCATACTATTAACTTACTGAATATAAAATTTCAAAATACGTAAATAATTTTTAAAAAAACAACAACTTTTAGATAATAGAAAAACATTCATTATTTCTAACACAGCAGTTAAGGAAGAGGTCAGGCAAATTTATACTATAAGGCAAATCTTACATCAAATTTACACTTAATAGATTATGGAATAGTTACTAATCACTAATAAAATCACTAATTAAATGTGTCTCTAAACGACCGGCTAAAAATAATTTTTTTTTTTTTTCCATATGTCATAGCATCGGCCGGGACGCGAACCCACACCCGTCTGCAACCAACTACTTGCTTGCAAGGCGGGTGCGATGACCTCTCGGCTAACAACGCTTGACAGGCTAAAAAATAATTTAAGAACAAAAATAATTATTAAAACAGTAAAAGAAAATGTGATTACGCAGGAATTCGATTGCCCATAATTAATCTGATTGTCAATAATTAATCAACAATCGAATTCCAAAAAGAAATAATTACATAAAACCGAAGAGATAAGATCAAGAAAACATGCCCACCGGGGATAGAAAATGAATAAGGAATTACTCCAGAAAACAAAGGGGAAAAAAGAACGATTTTTTTTTTTATCTGGGGGTGGGGGGTGGGCGGGAGTTTTGTTGCCTCGCATAGAAAATCAGACACACTGGAAGCAGCAGAGGAAGACGGAGCTTCTTTTTGCAGACCCAGGATCTTAAAAATAATTCTTGTACGCCAAGGCGAGAAGACTGAGGGAGAATTAGCCAGAGCGAGGAAATTAACCTTGGGAGATAGATACTCGTGAACATTGTTAGTAAGCAAAAGACTTAATAATCTGTTTACAATTATATGTATTGCTGGAATAATTGTTTATGTACATTAAACTTTTTCGTGAAATTGAAACCATTGGATTATTGGTATTGAAACGGAATAGAGTAATTCTTGAGAAAATTGCCGTTCGTATCTATCGAGATAAAGCCAATATCAAGACATAACAGATTATTATTTAAATTAACTGTATTAAATGTTTGTACTAAACTACGCCCTGAAGGCTTTTTATTGATTTCGTTCGGATTCCTTCTTTTCAAACGCCAGATTCCAGTTTGGTTCAGGAGTCCGAACATAGCAATTTCTAATTTAAAATCAGAAAACTATTTTTAGTTTTCATTTTTAGTTTAATAATTTTAAAAATTATCTTTATTTTCAATTTTATTTCTTTACTCAAATCAATTTCCTTTCGAATTTTTAAAACAATGATAAACAGCGACAGAAATTTAGTCATGTGATTACTAACGTTCAAAGCAGTAGTCAGGCTCTTAATGGTCTTACTTAGATAATAAGTTGCTACATATTAGTTAGATTCATATAATTCTAAAATGTTGATAAAATAAATCTACATTAAAAGACGATATTTACGTAATTGGAATTATTATATTTATATAAATTTAATTTAATCATACAATTTAAATGTTTATCAATAAAAGCAATATAGTTGACTCATATAATTAAATTATCCTAAATAGATATAATAAACATTGTGTGTGTCGTTACATATACATGGAAGTTTATGAGAATCTTACCACAGTTATTCTCTATTTTAATACGAAAGTAGCAATAATAAGGTTAAATAAAATTGCAACTTTAACCCATTCTTCTAAAGTTGTTGCATTACGCCCTCTATCGGGATGGTGAAGCTTTCATTAAAACGTTTCAATCTTTATTAATTAAATAATAAAAGTAGTCCTTTAAGCTTTTTTTTTTTTCAAAAGGACTTATCCTCTGATTAATATAATATTTAAATACAAGTATAGCATATATACTTAAGTTAGATGTAATTAGAAGGGATTTGAATCCCATTTTCAAGTTCCCTTTTCCACAGCCTTCTATATATGTGTGAGTAGTATAATTTTTACCCTACATTTCGATAATTTTCTTAAGGATTTTTGATTATCATGGATTGTACACTATTATGTGAAAAACTAAAAATATTAATATGGCAACAAAATGAAATTTACAAATTAAAATATTGAATATATATCCTCAAATGATATTCATATACTATAAGAAAAAGATAAACTCTCCATACATTAGTGCCACTCAGTGTAAGCCAGAGTAATCAATGGATGCCAGAAGGCTTGTACATAAATCTCTATCTAATGCCTACTCATCCAATATCGCCAGGCATTCATTGATCACTCTGGCTTGCATTGAGTGGCACTACTGTATGGAGAGTTTTGCCTGTTTTAATTAATAACAGTTATGAGCAAGCATAAGAAATGGTGATCATGTGATATACCAGATGATTGGAATTACGAAGTAGTAATTTTGATATCTAAAATAGATGATGATCATCAATAATATTGTCCTCTGGGCAGATCTAGAGAGCAATCATCTATTTTGCCATTCCGTTTTCTTCATGACTCAGCATTTCGATTCAATTTAACTCGTCCCACCTCTTATATTATCCAGAAATGTCAATCTCTTCTGCCCTTTCTTCATGTTTCTACTCACCATTCCCTTCAAAACATCTTTCATTAAACTATACATTCTTAATATATGACCAGACCAGTTTCTCTTTTTATTTCTAATTTTCTCAATCGTCTTTTTTCATTTATTTTTTTTAAAATGTTTCTTTTGTCACGATATATATGACTTGCTTTATTGATTATTATTTATCATTTTATTCAACCAATTGATTTTTTCCATCCTTTTCAATAGATTTTCTTATTTCATTTACTCTTTTCCAAAACCTTTTTATTTGTTACTTTATTCATTGAATTTATTTTTTCCATTCTTCTTCAAGACCGCATTTCAAGGGCTTTCAACTGTTACTATTTTTTTTTATTCAGTGTCCATAATTCACAACCACACAATAGTAAACTTCACATATAGCATTTAATTACATCTTCTCCTTAATTCTCTCTTCAATAGTCCACAAAATATTTTCCTTCTTTTAATTAATGCCTCATTTGTCAAAGTTATTCATCTTTTTATTTCATCTTCACTCAATTATCTACTGAAATATTTAATTCCTTTTATCTGTTCAACTATATTATGAATTTCAATTTAGTCTTTTTGCATTCTTCCATATCTATAACAGTTAGTCTTCTCACAATGTTTACTCCTTCACAGTTTAATAATTATTTAATATGTCTTTGAAGTAAATATTAAAAATAGATGATAATGGAGCTATTAGAAATTTCAAAACTATAGGCCCTTTATCAATACAAACTTTTTATCAAGATAATTACAACTTGTCTACAGTGAATTTTGGATTTTAATAAAACAAAATAACAATCACGATTAGTCTTAAGTATTGAGAGGGATTATAAAAGAGAAAAATAAATATGAGTTGCCATTATGTTTTGGATTAGTGGATTATGAAAGTTATTTGATTCTTATACGTGTTTCTTGACTGATGAAAGCATTGGATTAAGACATAGACCCAGGATATTGTCATATTCTGAAGAGTATTTATGCATATGCAGCAGCCATGACTAAATTACATAGTTGTATTCTTCACACTATCTCATATCACTGATACACTTGACTACATATGTCTAAAAGATAAATAATCACCAACATTCGTATTTCATGCTAAACCAGCACTCGTCAGTTGGCCCAGATTATCATCTCTACACATATATACAATATGTGCTCAGATTTATATTAAGAGTTGGCGATTATTTATTTTTTAGACATAGTCAAGTGTATCACTGGTATGAGATAGTGCGGAGAGTTGAAGGTTGTGTAAAAGTCTGAGTTCAAAGTACCCTATATATTACATTGTTCATACAGGTATATATTTAGCCTATATGTTAGATATTAAATAGTTTTATTAAGAATATTAACACTGAGATACATATGCATGTGGGTAGGGTGGCACCATATCTCCAAAAAATTTTACAGCAATTTTAAAGTATTTTATGGATTAAAACGGAAAGCTAAGAGGTTAAAAGTAAACAGATTATTTAAGTTATCCAGATTTTTCAGATTATATAATTGTTTTTGCAAATAATGCTTCAGAACTTCAAGAAATATTGTAAAAGTTATCAGACAAAAGTAAAAATAATAGGAGTAAAGGTAAATGCTACAATGATTAAAATATTGTTCAATGGATATTCTCAAAAGAAAATTAAACATGATAATGTTAAATTAGAAGATATTAATGACTTCAAATGTCTTGGTCAAATAACTAATATAGATGGAAACATTGTGAATGAAATTAATCGTAAAGTTAAACTTGAATGGAGAGAGTAAATTTCATATTAAATAGAAACAATTTTAAGTATTTGAAAAAAAAAAGATTTTCAATAAATGTGTTACTCCGGTTCTCTGGGCATTTAACAGAAGATTTCAACACAGGTCCTTCAGAACAATGAATGAAGTATGGAAAGATGTATGTTAGGAGTAACAAGAGATTGAAAACAAAATACATGGGTAAAAGAGCCACCAGGTATCAGTAAAATCATTCAAAGAATTAAAAAACTAAAGTGGAACTGGGTGTACACATTGATAGCATGATAATAGATGGACAATTGAAATCTTAAACTGGATTCAAAGAAACTGTAAAACACCTAGAAAGAGACCATATGTTAGATGGATGGATTAAAGAAGAAAGTTTGTTGGTGTGATGTGGACAAATGAGACTAGAAATGAAAGAAATTAAACATAAAGAGACTTTCATCCTGCAGTGAATTGATAACAGTTGAAAATGTTGATAATGATGGTGATAAAAAAAACCTTATGGTAATAATGGAGGCATTTCTTATATGTATTCATTATTGTAATTTAGAAATTTCATTTTGGGTTTCTTTTTTTTTAGTTTTGTTATATTTACATTTTATCTTACTTTTTCATTTAATTGGTAATATAATAACTATAGCATATAATCATAACATAGGAAAAAATTGTAAAAATTATGATTATTTAATATACAATGATGTGGAAAAAAAGTTTTTATATGATGGATTATTATTATCACATATTACCTATAGAATATGACTTTATATGATACTAAATTAATAATATATAATAACTATAAAATATTGATATAATATAGAGAAAATGTTGTAAAAATTCATTCAACATAAAAAGTTTTTAAAAGATATAAAAGAAATTACTTCAGTCAAGTTTATAAAAATTTGTAAATATGATTATTACAATTAAATTTTGTATTTGTAACAAAACTTATTACCATTCTCTCATAACATCTTGATGATTAATAGAAAGGAAAATTACAGAAATAATAGAAATTTTATCTTTGCCATCAGCAAATATTCTAATATTTGCTCATCAAAAAATTTAAGGATTTTATTTTCAATTCATAATAGTATATCTGATAGTGTAATTTAGTTTCTAGAACTTTTTAAAATATTTTTGTTATCCTTAATTTAGGTAATGGATCATTCAAAGTATACTATATTCATTGTAGCAGGCAAAAAAGAACAAGAACTAACCAATGCGGGAAGCAACTACTTCATATGCTGAAATGGGATGGTTGCAAAAACAAGACATACTTTTTTAAAAAATAATTTTTGGTAAGTTAGTATTATAAAAATATCTAAATAAATAGTCAGTTTTTTAAGGTTAGGGTCAGCGAACAACTATTAAACATGAACAACTGTAACCTGGTTCTTCATATATGGTCACAAAGAACTTCTGCTAACCTGAACAGCAGTGCTCATTTTCCAAACTATAGCCGTTTAAGCTAACAGTTACACAGCAAGGTAAGTCCATGTTTAGTTCTAGAAGCTGCCAGAACCAAAGCCAGCTAGAGCAAACCATCATTATGGCCAGAAGAGTTGCTGTACCTACTCATGAGACAGGCTTCCAACTAAAGCTGGGAGTGGGTTAGAAATTTCTAAGGGTGTGTACAATCCTTCATTCAACAGTTCACCTCAGAACTGGAATTTATACCTCACCAACAGTAGCAAGCAAAGTATAGCTATCCATAAATAACAATTGTAAATCAAGTGTTTTCTATCTATATATTACTAATATTATAGATTGTATATATACTCATTTGTGCTTATATGTTTAATTGTGAATAAACACAACATATATGGGGCAGTCAACAGAATAAAAAAAATTTCCCCATGGCTAATGAAAAAATTTGTTCCCATGCATCATTAGATATTGTCATTGTTCAGAAAAAATTGACTACAAAAGATATTGACATGTCAAAAAAATTTTGTAAAATCAAATGAGAGTGATTATTCTTAGTAATAAAGACAGAAATTCTCCCCAGTAGGTTATTAGATTTTGTCTTTATCTGAAATTGACAGTTATGCAAATAATAGCTCATCAAGTAAACATTAAAAAATCATTCCGAGTGGCGGCTTGCATAAATTAAAGAAATTTTTTCTCCCACAATGTAAAGAGGAGAAAAATAACAGCATATCTAATGTTGATTCAATTGAAGCATTCGATCCAGCCTACACAGAGAATTAGCCAAGCTATAAAGATCAGAGATTATTTACAGGCTGAACAAATCAAAAGATAATTCCTTTAAATAGTGTATTAGTATAAGTGAGAAATTTCGGATAAGACATATAAAGTCTTTTATTCTACTTAGGTAAATCCTATCTTTGATTAATCTATTTATCTTAATTTCATCAGTTTTTATCTTGCAGGTAACTCAATCCATATAGCAACCCTATATGCAAACATGATAAAAGACCCTGGCATAAAGCCAATATTTTTAGAGCAAGAGTTCAACTTGGGTCATAATTTTGATCCATTTCACATTAAAGACATTTGCACTGATTGTAATGATGAAAGAGAATATACAAAGAGGCATGGATTATTGCAAACAACACCCCATGATAAAAAGACATATGCTTTGCATTAGCACACAACTGGTATATATAAATTTACAAATTGCATATTAATTAATCTACAAGTTCATTCTCCTACATACCTATCCTTGTGCTATAATCTGTAGAGTAGTTATAATTTTGAGTTGTTTTCTATTTTGTGTCAGCTGTTTGATGGCATTATAATCAAAAACACATACCTATTATGATTCCGGGCCAGGCCTGTGATTCTATATAAATATCAACTTTAGTTTAGGAATTGACCTAAAAATAGCGCCATCATGTGGCTGACACGATAGAATAGAAAACAACCAAATATTTTATTTGAAATTTGTATTTAAATAGAAATATGGAAAGTACATAAATTCATTATAATTTTATTGATACTGTGTCTTGATTACAATCTGTTTTATAAGTTTTTTATTAACATAATTTTATGAATATAAATATGATATGGATGTATGTCACTGTAATACAAAGTCAGATCTGAATTAGTGAAAATACATTTCTTGTTACATATATCATGAAAAAGAAAGATGCTACTTCTTAAATAAAATGCAATGTATTATATAAACCTCTAATGAAATGTATGTTATATGGAGCATATTATCATTAAAAGTATATTACTTTCAAAAATCATTAATGCCTATTATGTAACAGTAAATTTTAGTGGCCAGTTGAATATGGAAGTATATTATTTGAAAGAATTAATTTGTATTGTTAAAATGCTATTTTATACAAACATATAGAATAACACTTTATTCATATATGGCTTTCTCTTCTTCACATCTTAATAATTAAATGCATATATCAATTCATTACACAAAATTAATAAAACCAGAAGACATCACATGCTTTTAGTTTATACAATGCTGTTCAGCAGCAATTTTTTCTCTCACCATTGGTTATTCCACTAATATATGTTTTAACAATTACCAGATCCAAAAGATTTTTACTGTTGAAAAACCATAAGGTAGAAATTAGTCTAAACATATTAGTTAGCATAGAACTGAATAGGGATTTAAGCACTTAATCATGTGCCTAACAAAGGTTATATTAGGTTTCATAGCATAACCAATCATAAAAGCAAAGTATGTTATAGTAACAAAAATATTAATAAAAATATGACCATGTCAATATTATTTAAAATAGAACAATTTTTTCTTATGCCTCTGATCTTTTGTTTTATTAAAATACATGTTTTTATTAATTTTCTTCATCTCCCATCTTTGAATTATTTGCTAGTAAAAGAACTATTATGTAATCCTAGCTAGATTTTAAACATGCATCTGTTGATAAGTAATATTTATATTAAAGACAGTATTCATTCTATCTAATTCAATAATATAGAAAATGGATTAACAATAGAACCAAATGAATTTTTTAAATATAAAACAAAAGAAAATGACTCATTTTGTATTGATTGTACAATAGATTTGCAGTACATAATGCTATTACAAATGATTTCTATTAAGATTCCTATTTTTTATTTGTACTACAACTGATTTTAATTAAGAACATTCTTGTTTCAAATTCTAACTTGATGTTTGATTAGCCTAGATTACTTTCAATATTATCCAGTTTAAATATTTGAGAAAATATAAAGTACGAATTCATTTATAAATTGTTATTGGTGATCAAGAACATATGTAATGCACGACATTTAAATATTTTACTTTACTATATGAATTTTATATGCTTTTATACTCATGAATTTCTCACATTACATGTGTATATTAACCAGGAACATTGACTTTGATATTATACTGACCTAAGTGTACTTCAACATGCACTTTACAATTTTGAGTATTTAATTCAAATGAAGTAACATATAGGCAAACTTGAAGCTGCACATTTTTCAATAATAGTTTGCATATATAAATTTAAACAAATTCTAATCTTATCAATAGGACATAAGCCCATATACAATAAAACATTGAAATCTCTTATGAATTAAACACATATAAACCTAAATATCAGATCAAATGCTGTCCTCAAGGCACTCAAAGAATTATGGGAAGATATAGATTAGAAAAAAACCAGGAGAGGCTGAAACTGAAAGTTGTGTAATTATCAATTAAACAAACTACCATGGATTTGGTTAGAGATATTGCATGAAGAAATGATGGGTGGACAGTTAAAGTTTTAAATTGAATTTCAATAAATTGCAGACCTAGAACAGATCATGCTAGATGAATGAAATATGAGTTTCTTAGTGTGATATGGAGTAGCAATAAATATAGAAACACTGGATTAAACTTGGGAAGACTTTCATCCTATAGTAGATCAATAATTGTCAAAAATTATATTACCATAGTTGGCATTATGGTCCACAATGATTCAAACATTAATATATTGCTTATATTTTATCACTTTCAGTATAACTGAAATTTTGTTCATCCAATACAGAACATTTCCTGCAATTGCTTCATGTATAAACATGTAATTCAATAATCTTGAATATTCACTTAACAAATGAGAAATCATTTTTTCTCTCATTCATACACTTTTCAATATCAATACTAGCCGAGTGCTGGTAATAAATGTGAAGATCATTAAATCTGGACTCGCTGATAAAGATCAAAGAGTCATCAAAATATTATGGTTAAATGTATTTGCAAGCGCAATGTTATCTGTGCCATAATTTGAGTAGCAGATTATGTACATGCATATTTTTGACATGACATATGAAAATGCGTCAATGAACAATATTTTATCAAGATCTTTGATTCTGGAGTCACTGATAAAGATCAAACATTCATCAAAATACTAACGTTAAACGTGCAAGAGCAATGCCATAATTTGAGTAGCAGATTATCTACATGCATATTTATGACATATGAAAATGCATCAATGAACAATATTTTATGCTATCTAAAAGCTATTAAACTGGCAAATGCACTCCTATCCCAATCTAATCCTTTGCACCATCATCATTTCATATGTGGGAAAAGGGGAGTGCTTGATATTGACATATTCATATTACTAACCATCAATGCTACATTTATGACATATGCATCCTAAAAGATAAGTATTAACACTGACACAATGGCTCAGCAATACCCTTCATTGCTATATGTAATTTTGTCAGTGTTAAAAGATGATTTCAAGGACTTAAATCAATTTATATCCAACATAATGTCTATGATATTGTAAATACACATAATTCTAGTCTATTGAATATAGATTACAATAAAATTAATAATAGTGATTTAACAGTTTTTTTTCATTTATGATCTATTAACATCATGAAATTTTTTGTCAATTATACATTTTAATTAAGAAAAGCAATTTTTTAAATTTTCCAACTTTTATTTGATATGAATTAGTCAGTAAATTTATAAGTAATTTTCATATTAATATATTTATTGTTGTAATTATATTTTAGACATTTAAAATAAAACCAATTGTTTGCAGCAATTAAAGAAAAAGATAAAACATTAAAATATCATTATTAGAAATTAGTAATAATGATTATTATGCTTTCAAACACTTTATACGCTATATTATTATTCAGCCTTCAATTCAATTTATTTTTACAATCAGACGGGATTGACGAATGTATACATTTTCATATTAAAGCATTCCATGAATAACAATGTTAAACTTTTGATTGAATTTTAATGGACCTATAACGTAAATCTTGCTTTCCTTATTATTAGCAATTAATTTCCTGAAAAATACAAGACAGAACTTTAAAAACATCATAATGAAAGCGGCTGTTTAATTTGAATCTCTCGTTTAATATTTTTATACTAAAAAGACAAACAAGCAAAGAAAATTTTTTATATTATGCAGAATCCCTTCTTAATGTTAAAGTAATGTTGTCAAGCATTGGTGGTCAAGAGGTCAGCGACAGCTGCATTACAAGTAGTTGTCCTGGGTTAGTGGGTTCGCTTTCCAGCTGATGCTATAACACATGAGAAAAAAAAAAGTTAAAGTAATGTCAAATTCTTGTCTTATACTTTTCACACAAGACACATTTGCTTCTTCACAAATGATAACATTGATCTTGCTTTTCTAACGACATGTAGAGAAACTGGAGATAAAGTAAGGTAAATTTTCACATACCCAAAAATATAAACTCTCTTTAATCTAAATATTTTATTCTTACTGTTTATTAAAAGTCCCTTTTTGAAATCAAGGCAAGTTGTCTTCCGTGGAAATTTGTCAAATTAATTGCATTTTAAAAAGAATAAAACATAATAAAAAAATTTATTTTAATGATGTGAGAGAAAATTTTTACTTCTTTTACTATTGTATCTTTTAATTTCTTTTTACAAGCAAATTTTTATCAACATACAAAAATTTTCATACAGTATGAACTTTCTTTTAGTAATATTTTCTCTGTTTTCCATATTTATGATTGACTACATTTAAACAATTATTTTAATAATATCTACATTTGCATTCTTAATTCTACATGTACACATTGTAAAAAAAATTGCTTATTTCCTGTGCTTAAATATACACTATATTAACCATTATATAATTTATATATATATTACTAAATGAATACAAAATATCTACTACTAAAGTGTTATGTCAATGCTAAACAATCCAATGTTGTTTAATATTACTTTTTTTTTTATGCATGTTACTGAATCATCTTGTTTATAGACTTTGATTATCTATTTATAACTTTATTTACATTGCTCTTATTGTGAAACATTATGCTCTTTACAAT
This sequence comes from Epiperipatus broadwayi, assembly GCA_028023455.1. NCBI lineage: Eukaryota > Metazoa > Onychophora > Udeonychophora > Euonychophora > Peripatidae > Epiperipatus > Epiperipatus broadwayi. Next base: position 1,855,173 of record JAQFVV010006286.1, on the reverse strand, counting down.
TCATTTGGCCATTAATACCATATTCAGCTCTGATTACTAGTTTTTATAAGAACTGTCATAAATGTATTTCAGACATATATAAATTGTCGTTTACAATACAAGTATGTGTAGGGAAAGGTGAAAACTGCATTTAATGTCTAAGATTAAGGCTGCGGAAAATGTTCACAATATACATACACCACAATCTTACATTAAATTAATTTTTAAATTATGAAATGGATATATAGGGTAAGATAAAAGACCTTTTTAACTTTTTTGAAAAATATGAAGTATTTGACTTTTAAGACCACAAAAATTTCACCCTACATATATAAATGCAAAAGGAGAACTAAATATTAAAAAATTTCAAACACATAATGAATTTTCAACAATAAACTATGATTAAGAAAACCTGATAGTGATTGGAATAAATCCATTAACAACTGCAATAGATATCTTCCAAAAATAGTAATGCCAGAAATTTGATTGAATATTTGTTTATTTTCACATGTTATGGAAATAGCAATCTGAAAAATTACAATAGATATTATTTTAAAAAATTTATAATAAAAACATATAAATATTAGTATTTGCCTGAAAGTTTGTAATGTGGAATATTTTAGATGTCTTAATTTTGGACTATTTCCATCTTCTGTCATTAAATATTGAATTCTCATGAAACATCTAGAAAGTTTTAAACTTCTCCAAATAAAAACAACCGTTACTAATTTTATAAGTTAATAGATAGTAGACTTTCTATTATGTAATTTACTAACCCATGTTTTTTACTAATTTGTATTATTAAACAGTTCTTTGTATTTGGCAAAATTTACAGTTTGAAATTTTCTAATCATTCAACATTTAATAATATAATGGAAATAGGTTAACGTAATAGCACATATTGAACATTAGTATTAAATACTTTAAAAAATGTATGTAGGTATTATTTTAAAATGCATTTTTATTCACTACAAAAAACAAATCCATATTTTTTTTTGTTTTTAAGTAAAATCTTTATTATACAAAACTATTTACATTGTTTTTATGTGGGGTATATATACAATGAGAAAAATAAACACTAACACTGGGCAATCACTCATCATCATAATAATAATAATACAAAATTCTAGTATTAACAAATAAATGATTATTTTAGAGAATCATATTTGATTATCCCAATATTGGTTTTCGCTAATACTGAAGTTAGCAACAGATAAGTAACCTGACTTCAAATAGATAAAGATTTTTGTATAGCTGAATTGAAGCAGTCGGATCTGAGTTCGATCCTAGCTTCATGACATCTAGCCATAAGCCCACTTCAAACCCTAGTACTAACCTTAAATTTCCGATGCAATGGAGCTTTATACGTTCAATCCACGCTGATTTCCATAAAGAAAAACTTACTTCATAAATGGGTATTCAAATAATTAGTTTCAGATTTAAATTGATCAATTCTATTAATAAATTCATGATAGAATTATTCATGAATTTATATATTATAACTGCGTGGATTGTGCGTATATATTTGTAAATATTTAAATATATATAATTGTTTAAAAGTTTCATTGCGTCGGGAATGTTTGATTTTATTTTTAAATAAGTTGTTAAAGTTTAATGATTAAAAGCTACATTCTTTCGATAAGCTTTCAGATTTTCCCTTTTCAAAAACAACAGTTAAAGTTTTATTAATTAGAAAAAAGATAAGGATTTCCTAATTAAAATCATTTTCTGATTTTAAGAATTCATTTTCTAATTAGAAAATGAATTCAAGTTAATGAGTTTGAAAGCCTTATCGAAGGAATGGATCTAAAAACAACCAATGTATCTAAAAACATTGATAATGAAAGAAGCGCTAGCCTGAAGGCATCAGAGAGGACAGTATATATAGCTCTGAAAAGTTTGGAGAAGAAAGAAGCCATCTTTGTTGTAGAGAAGTGCAGTCAACTCTGTGCTTTTTTAAATTATAAAATTAAATAGTGTTTCGATCATGGTGAAGGGCTAAAATGTCAGGAATCTGGCTATCGGTTCCTGAAGTCCCCTAAAAATCTTCAATGAAGCTGCTGAATCTTTTCCGGACCAATCATGCTGCTAAAATTATAAAAAGCCACTAAAATGCTGTTCAAGTAATCAACTAAATTCATGCCTACGTTTTTACCAACCTGGATGTGTAAACTAAGAACCAGCCCGGAAGAATTGGGTAATATGTTTCCAAATGAATCTTAATCTTTCTGGCCAGTTTTGAACTTTACTTTACACTCCCTTATAGAGCTCTTTTATTCTTTAATGTAATAATCTTTATAAAACCTTTTATTCATGCTACTGTAAACTTATATCGTAATTCTCTCAACCTCTAGTCTTTAACTTTCTCTTTTCTTACTTGGCGGTTCATTTATTATATTATATATATATATATTTGTGTGCTTTATTAATGTCGTTTATTTTTAATTATATGCCAATAATCTTTCGACTCGATGAGCTCCTTTGTTCCATTTGCCTCACGCAAATAATATATTAATTCTGATAATAATTCTCGTCCATTAGAACTAGATTAATACAGTTCTATCAATCATCGAGTCGAAAGAAATTATTAATGATTGTTATTTTTATCATTGACTAATAATAAATTATTAGCTCCATTTTTAATCTATGCCACCGCTATTTTCTCGTTTCACTAATATTTATTTAGTATTCAAATATAATCTTAAAATGTTTTTATTGCAAAAGGGCCGATAAAGGATTAAATATATTTTAATTCAACTTTGTTATTTTCTATTAAGATTCAGGAAGGGCACGATGATTGGGGCATAATTAATATGATTTTACAAATACTTTAAAATAGTTTTAGTTAAAAGCTCGTTTGACTTTAATTAATTTGATCAAGTCATCACGTAGAGCATTCTATAGGGGTTTTAGTATTCAAACGATGACTATCAAGTCATCATCTTCGAACGTTGCTGATGTAGGGCAATCTTCCGCTCCGTTAGGCTGGTCGGTGATCATATTTCTGTTATTTAAATTATCGAGGAAGAAAGCTCTTCCTCTCCTGTTCATATTAGTCAAAGGGCATAAGACTTGTCAGACGCAAGCCGCCATAGGACTTCGATTATCGACTAGCCATCGTCTTTCAATTTCACTTTATAGCTCATAATTCGTCAGCACCGTTACCTCTCTGTTCCAGTAAAGCCCGCTCTGATGCTCGTAATTCGTGATGAAGTGATTTAAATTAAAGTCCAACAAATTCTCCGTTTTATCTCAAAATAAGTTTTCTAATAAAAATTAAAGTTATGCCCTAAAATACGTATCTTGCTCTTCATGAATGGATTTGCGAATGTGAAAATAAATATCACATTCTTTCGTATAAAATTAGAGTAAAAATTTCCTTTACTAATGAATACCTTTATCTGCCTTTTATTTTCTTGTTGGGGGCATAGACATAGAATTCCAATATTGCGTAATATCCATTGGCATATAATAAGGACCGCCACTCTTATTATAATTCTAAACTATATTAAAGGCTAGAGGTGAGTAATATAATCATTATCTTATTCAACCAAACAAATTATTATTATTAAATATTTTCTAAACACACTTGGTTTCTTAGTTCATAATTCTTTTATAATTATTTTAATGTTAATACTCGCTGTCTGTGTTGGCAACCCGAACATATACATATGATTCGATTTAAAATTATTTTAGTCAGTTTATTATCAGATATTAATGTCAGTTCAGGGGTCTCTGATCCTCACCAACCGTTGAGCTAGTTTCTTGGCGCATAGCACTGTGCCGTCGATTTAGATTTCTACTAATCTGAGCTGTTGAGTTGGGTTTGAATTCAGTTTTGGTTCAGCTGAGTTTGGATCTGACTTGCAGTTCTTTTGGTGGGTTTTTCGACTGGTACAGAATATACGATTTGCATTCTTGTTTTGATTTATATGGTATTTTTGTTTACACTTGGTAAAATCGACTTATTGATTACCTTCATTAAATTAAGTAATGCAAAAAATGTTTGTAAAAGATTTTCTTAGCGAATACTTTCTTATAATGAATATAAGGAGCACTTTAACCTGTAATTAAAAACTGAAATATTTATATTTAATTAGCCCTTTTAAGAATTTAATTTAGCTTATATAAATATTTTCCTTTTGCTTTATATCTTTCCACATAGGTATACTCTAAATGTTATGAAATAATGGAATTATCCCTCAATTGAATCCATCACATTTTATGTGGAAGAGATAAAAATTATTTTATGAGGATTTTATCAATAATTATTTGTTGTGGTACATAACCATCCCTATGCAGCAAAGTTATGAATATGATTCAAATCATATTGAAATTCTTCCAGGTAAAATGTTTTGAAAATATTAAGTTGCACTCTAGTAAACTGGTAATAGTCAAGATATAGTTTTACATTTTCATGTTAACTGATGAAAAAAAAACTGTCTATTCCATTACCATATTTAAAATTAATTCATAAACTGGTGAGATCTCTATATTTTGTTGACATTTGCAATAGTAATTACAATTTTAGCCATAACATTTTGAGAATATAAAATTTCTGATTGTTTTAAGAATTCTGGGATGTTTTTCATGAAGGACAGAATAATGGATCATCATTCTAATACGTAAAAAGGACATTTTGTGAAAAGTAAAACATTAATGTAATTTAGTAGACAAACTATTCATCATAAAACAAACCTTGAATTCTCAACACAACAAAATAACAAACTTTAAAATCTCCTGACCAGTAAAATGGTGATTTTCATGAATTTCCCAATCATTTTTAGTAACAGCTTTATAATCACACAACCGGCATTTAAATCCTTCGTTCCTAATGAAATATTTTTTTATAGTATAATTTCCATCATGACTTCTGAAGTTATTATTAAAACAAGTTTGCCTTTCATGCAAAGTACAGTCAAAGAGTTCTACTTGTAATTGTTTTTGTCTTTGTATGTTAAATGTTTGTCCTTCTCTATGTGTTTTTTCATGATTTATTAAGTATTTTTTGTCAGAAATCTTACATTCGCCCAAGGACCATTTGCTTGTTTTTTCTTCAGTATGGATGCTTTCATTTCTTTTTAAATGATTACAAGTCCTATATTCATATGAATTGCTCTTAAAAGGTTGTTCCATATGTTTTGTTTCATGTTGCATTAAACATGTTTTATTAGACGTCTTAAAATCACACAAAGCACATTTATAAAGGTTTTGTACTGGATGTTTCCTTTCATGTTCAAATAATTGATCTTTGTAAAAAGTCATATATTCACATAAAATGCACTTAAATGGTTTTCCTCCTGTATGTATCTTTTCATGTATTAATAAAAGAACTTTCTGAGAATCATTGTATTCACACTGAGAGCATTGAAATGGCTTTTCTATTGTATGATTCTTTTTGTGTACTAATAAAGAACTTTTGACATAGGTCTTATATTCACACAAATTACACATAAATGGTTTTTCTTCTCTATGCCTTTGTTCATGTTTTATTAAACAACCTTTTTTAGTAGACTTATAGTCACACAAAGTGCATTTAAGTGGTTTTTCTTTTGTATGTTTCTTTTCGTGTAATAATAGATATTTTTTAAGATAAGTCCTATACTCACACAAGGTGCACTTAAATAGTTTGTCTTCTGTATGCCTTTTTTCATGATTTATTAAACAAGTTTTATTAGCAGTCCTAAAATCACAGAAAGTGCACCCAAATGGTTTTTGTCCCGTATGTTTTCTTTCATGTACCAATAAATAATTTTTATGTGCAGTCTTATACTCACATGAAGCACATTCAAATGGTTTTTGTCCTGTATGATTCCTTTCGTGTGCTAATAAACTACATTTGCGGGAAGCCCTGTATTCACACAAAGAACACTTAAATGGTTTTTCTCCTGTATGCTTCCTTTCATGTAATAATAAATTATTTTTCAGAAAAGTACTATATTCACACAATCTGCACTTAAATGGTATTTCCCCTGTATGCCTTTTTTCATGATGCATTAAGCAACTTTTATTAGAAGTCTTAAATTCACAAAATTTGCACTTGAATGGTTTTTCTCCTGTATGTTTTCTTTCATGTATTAATAAATGACTTTTCCTTGAAGCCCTATATTCACATAAAGAGCAATTAAATGGTTTTTCACCTGTATGTTTCCTTTCATGTTGTAATAAAAGACACTGGAAAGAAGTCTTGTATTCACATAATATACACTTGAATGCTTTTTCTCTCATGTCTTCCTTAAGAATTTTGTAATCAATCTTTTTCAGGACTGATATAACCACACAATGTGTTTACATGATTTTTTTCTTGTATTTCTTCTCATGTCATAAGAAACTGACCATCAGCAATGAAATGCATTTAAATGCTTTTTCTCCAGTTTGTCATTTAACTTGACTTTTTAACCTAAATCTCAAGTCTTCAATTCTAACAAAGTGCAAAGATTTTTATCCATATTAATTTTTTCAGTTATTTATAAACTTGTTTTTTTCACAAGAATTGCATATTTCATAACAATATTTTTCTTCAGTATGGATTTTTAACAAACCCTTACAAGCATAAAATATTTTTTTATATGTTTCTGAATCACTTTCACAATCATCATAATCATATATATTATGAAACTAAGGTATTGGCACTTTTTCAAATATTGGATTAAAAAAATCTTTTTAATAGTCATTATATATGATTTAGTATTTCATTTATCAAGCATTCTACGTTTTGCTAGAAGTTATTTTCAATTTCTACAATCTTCCTATACACCAAATAAAATATAACTTCATTTTTTAAATGCATTTTCAAATATACTATTGATATTACTTGTCTTTACAAAAATTATCAAAAAATTAATGACAGAAGTGATTTTTTAGAACTTTGCTTGCAAACTGTTTTTAGATTACCTATTTTAAAATAAAAGTATTTCTATATAGGTAGTGTCATTTTTATAATACATTATATATTGCATAATGATTCCAAAAACCATTCTTTAAAAGAAAAATCCATAGAATATATATTTTTAAAATCCTTGTGCCATTCCACTATAATAATATTAAATAAAATGATAAACTTTAATTAAATATTCCAATTTTTCTAAGAATGTAAACTCTGGTTAAACTTCTATATATAATATTTGCAATTCAAATGTCATAAATTTGTATTATTTGATACAAATCAGAAAGCTAATATATAATCAACTTATTTTGTTAAAGATTATTCTCTTGGATATAAAAACATGATAAGTCATATTGGCAAATTTTCAATTTTAATTAATGATCAATATCCTGTTATTTGAAGTATCAATATTTGCTGGTAACCACTTTATAATACATATCTTCAAATAGAAATTTTTTTGAAAATGACTTTTTCTTCATTGTCTTGAACCTATACAAAATAAAATGAAAAACATATTAATATTAAACATATTGCTTTACATTATTATAGATGAAATGATAAATCAATTTATTATAGATGAAATAATAAAACAATTTAGTAAGACCAGCATTACCGCTATGAATATGAGCCAAATGGCCTCGAAAGTGCTTAGCGTATAATAATTTGTAGAATCTTTATAGCTTCTCATTCAAGTGTTTCATACGCTTTTTAATTTGTATAAGACCAGGTTACTAAATTCAGTATCATTAGATCATGCTTTAAATGAATAATTAAACAATTTTACGAGGTGACAAATGTCATTAAACCATTTCTTTATTTACTGCCCTGAGACTGATGCAAATAGATGTAGTTTCCAATTAAAAAAAGTAAGCATGCTAGTCCCAGATTATTTAGATACAATACATAGATAAAAAAGATGTTAACCTCATAAATAAATTTAGAAATTAAAAATATAGAAAGAAATAAAATATTCATTTATAAAATAAATGACAAAAACTAAATTACTATAAACAGCTCTCAGAAAATTATACCTTTTTCATAAAATATCATTTAAATTAGTATTCATATAAAATCTAAATTAATTAATACATACTTTCAATTAAATACCAAAAAGATTCATATAATAGGGATGATTTCTGGAATGATTCTATATTCAACAAACCAAATTTATTACAATTTTAAGACCTTTGCCTTCTCCATTTTTTAAAACAATCTGTGATCTTTCATTTCCTTCTTCAAGACAAATATATCTCAGAGTAATCTAAAAATCATATTATTTTTCAAATTTCTTTATACAATATCAAAAATAGATCAACAGTTTCTCTTTTCAAAATAACAATATGCTTATTACAATTTTTTTGACTTGAAATTTTTCACCTCCAACTTCATTCTATTTTTTAAGCTTTTGAGTAATTTTCAAAAAATCTATTATTCGAAATTTGGGGGAAATATAAATCACCATTAACTTACCTCATTGAAAGCAGTAAATGGAATCTAGATAAGTTTAGAACAATTCTTGTTTTTGTGTGCCTGATTATTATGGGTTTTGGATTATTATAGTAAATTTAAGCTATTGAAGATTATCTCTGTATATGTATATGGTTTAAATATAAAAATATGCTAAAAGAAAATATATATCAAAAGTATGTATATGCATTATTTTTTTTTTGTTATTAATTTGTAAATAATACTTTACATTTAACAATAAACAAAAATCTAAAAATACTTTCTTCAAATAATTTTATAAAAAACATAATAATGTAATATTTTAAACTTTATTTCAATTTTTGGGTTTAATATTACATATAATTAAAACAAACTAAATAAATTCAAGAAGTAAAAAAATTAATAAAAGTGTTGGTTATGTAATCAAATCTCCTAAAACAACAATAATAAAGATATTAATTATTTATTTTACTTGTTCAAACTTGGAAATGCACTAGATGAGGGTTTCCCACATTTTTGTAGCTTCAGACACATTTTCAAAAATTATAATTTTTCATGATCCAGTTACTTGTAATATATATTTTTAAAGAGAAGAAGTGGTAAGAAAATTAAGCTTTACTACTTTTAATATTTTTATTGATTACACTCAAAACTAAAATATCGTAGCAATGCATAACTAGCTACAAGCATAAAATATGAGCATTCAATGTGACAATAATACATAACAACATGCATATTAATTCTAAATGCTCACTAGACTAAATTTTATTCTACTAGTATACAGAAGTTTTAGGACTTCACCTCAAATATTTCTCTATATATAAAAAAAATAAAAAACAGTTTTATTAAAGCTATTATAAACTAAATTCATAGGGAAAAAAGGAACGACAACTGATCTGGATTTTTAACTAGATTTTATTTATATAAATGTGGGATTCTCAAATAAATTGTATTACTAAAAAGGCAATATTTTTACTTTCTGTTTTCATTTTCAATTATGAATCATTATCATCTGTTTTCTTTCCTGTTTTCAAAACCACAAGCCTTTTGTAACATTTGTAGAAGAAGGGGGTTAAGCAAGCTGTTTTTCAATAAACACAACAGTGACATGGGGTTGAGAGTTTGGAAAGAGGTGCTTAATTTTGTAAATTTAGAAACAGAATGTTTTGTTGGCAGAGAGTGGACTAAAAAATTTTGAGTGATGGCTATCATCTTTATTTATACGAATTTAAAAAGAATGGGGAACTATGGAGGTGTTTATTATATCTAATAATTACAAAAAAAAAAAGTGCATTATTATTTGTATATACAATGGCTTCCTATGTATATGATTTAAATTTTATTAGAAGCAAGTACTAAAATCTCCTGTCATCCATCTCTGGCCAGCATGGTTACTATGTGAAGAAAGAACTGATGTCCACATTTTATGTGAAAAGTGACGTAGAACGAAAGATGACTTGATTGCTCTTTCCCAACTCTATGTTTGGCTATACGTGCCTTAGCTGAAAAAAGAGAAGTCTATTGATATCTAATAATGATCCAGCCAAAGTATGATAAATTCATCAATCAACAGTGAGAGTAGTCATTGGAAATAGAGAAATTGCACTTTATTTTGTTAAGCTCTAAACTTGACAAATGGTAAAGAATCTCTTGAAATCCAGTCAAAAAAGTGTATAATAATAAACGGAATAATAATCATATAACTTTGTAGACCAATGGGAAAGATATACAAAAATTATGCATTAAAAAGGATTGAATATCTCGAATTTTGTAAAATGGTGCAGAAAAGAGTTGAATATGATATAAGAAAGTATAACTGTGAACTAGCAAGGAAAGCTGTAGAAGAGCATAAGAAAAAAAGATGGAATTATTACTAAAAAGAGAGATGACATCATGAAATGGGTAGAAGACTTTTATCAAGAATTATATAGTAATAAAGATCAAGTACCTCCTATATCTATTACATCTTCCAAATTGCCCAGAATTTTAAATGAAGAAGTGAGATGCAATTAAATGTACGAAGAAAGGAGAGGCTCCAGGTAATAATGGAATTATAATTGATATATTAAAAGAAGCAGGTGAAGAAATAGAATTTTTTTTAGCAAAGTTATATAATATCAACAAATTAAAAAATCCTCCTTTTTCTTTTCAAAAACTTTATTTTCTTGTATCAATACTGAACATATATATATATTACAAAACTCCGTTTCAACTTTTTTATCTTTTTAGGTAACTCCTATATTCACACAGTGTGCATTTAAATGGTTTGTCTTTGGTATGCCTTTTTTCATGATTCACTAAACTTCTTTTATTAAAAGTCATAAATTCACACAAAGAACACTTGAATGGTTTTTCGCCTGTATGTTTCCTTATGTGGAGCAATAAAGAACCTTGATGTGCAGTTTTATACTCACATAAAGAGCACTCAAATGGTTTGTGTCCGGTATGTTTCCTTTCATGAACTAATAAACCGCCTTTCCTTGGAGTCCTGTATTCACACAATGAGCACTTAAATAATTTTTCTCCTGTATGTTTCCTTTCATGTAATAATAAATGTTTTTTTAGGTAAGTCCTATATTCACACAGTGTGCATTTAAATGGTTTGTCTTCGGTATGTCTTTTTTCATGTCCCACTAAACTACTTTTATTAGAAGTCATAAATTCACACAAAGAACATTTGAATGGTTTTTCTCCTGTATGTTTTCTTTCATGTTCTAATAAAGACCTTTTCCTTGAGGCCCTATATTCACACAAAGGGCACTTGAATGGTTTTTTGCCTGTATGTTTCCCTTCATGTTGTAATAAAATAGATTGTGTGGAAGTCTTGTATTCACGTAATGTACATGTGAATGCTTTTTCCCCCATGTCTTCTTTAATGAATTGTTAAATAACCTTTTTCAGGAGTTTTATGAGCACACAATGTGTTTACATGATTTTTTCTTGCATTTATTTCCTCTCATCTCATAATAATCTATGACCATCATTCTTAAATTCAAATGAAATGCTTTTTGTTCAGTTTGTCATTTATCGTCACTTTTTAACCTAGATCTCAAAAGTATTCAATTCTAATAAAATGCAAAGAAAGACTTTTTTCCATATTAATTTTTTCAGTTATTTATAAACTTGCTTTTAACAAGAATTGCATATTTCATAACAATATTTTTCTTTTTCCTCAGTATGGATTTTTAATAAACCCTTACAAGCATAAAATAATTTTTTATATGTTTCTCAATCACTTTGAAAATCATGATAATCATATATATTATGAAACTAAGGTACTGGCACTTTTGAAAATATTGGATTTTTAAAAAAATCTTTTTAACAGCCATTATATATGGTTTAGTATTTTATTTATCAAGCATTCTAAGTTTTTCTAGAGGTTATTTTCAATGTCTAAAATCTTCCTATACATCAAATAAAATGCACCATTTTTAATACAATTTCAAATATAGTATTGATATTACTTGATTGTCTTTAGTATCAAAACTTTGCTTGCAAACTGTTTACTATTCTTAGATTTCCTATTTTAAAATAAAAGAATTTTTCTATATAGTTAGTGTCATTTTTATAATACATTATATGTTGTATAATGATTCCAAAAACCATTCTTTAAAAGAAAAATCAATAGGATATATATTTTTAAAATCCTTTTGTCACTTCACTATAATAATATTAAATAAATGATAAACTTATATTAAATATTCCAATTTTTCTAAGAATGTAAACTCTGGTTTAACTTCTATATAATATTTGAAATGCAGATATCATAAACTTGTATTATTTGATACAAATTAAAAAGCTAATATAAAATCAACTTGTTTTGTTAAAGAATATTCTCTTGGATCATGATAAGTCTTATTGGCAAATTTTCAATTTTAATTAATGATCACTACCTTATTATTTGAACAATCAATAATTGATGGTAACCACTTTATAATACACTTATCTTCAAATATAAACTTTTTTGGAAATGAGTTTTTTTTTCATTGTCTTGAACCTATACAAAATAAAATGAAAAACATATTAATATTAAACATATTGCTTTACATTATTATAGATGAAATGATAAAACAATTTAGTAAGACTAGGTTAATAAATTCAGTATCATTAGATCATGCTTTAAATGAATAATTAAACAATTTTACGAAATGACAAATTTCATTAAACAATTTATTTTGTTTAATGCCCCGAGACTGACGCAAATAGATGTAGTTTCCAATTAAAAAAGTAGGCATGCTGGTCCCAGATTATTTAGATACAATTTCTCTCTCAGTCATGACTGAATTACTTACTATCTAGAATATTTACTTTAGTTTTATATACATAAAGATAAAAAAGATGTTAATATCATAAATAACTTTAGAAATTAAAAATATAGAAAGAAATAAAATATTCATTTATAAAATAAGTGACAAAAAATAAATTACTATATACAGCTCTCAGAAAATTATACCTTTTTCATAAAAAAAAATTTAAATTAGTATTCATATAAATCTAAATTAATTCATACATACTTTCAATTAAATACCAAGAAGATTTATATAATGGGGATGATGATTTCTGGAATGATTCTATCTTAAACAAACCAAATTTATTACAATTTTAAGACCTTTGCCTTCTCCATTTTTTACAACAATCTGTGATCTTTCCTTCTTCAAGACAAATATATCTCAGAGTAATCTAAAAATCATATTATTTTTCAAATTTCTTTATACAATATCAAAAATAGATCTCTTTTCAAAATAACAATATGCTTATTACAATTTGCTTGATCTTTATATTCTTGAAATTTTTCATCTCCAACTTTATTCTATTTTTTAAGCTTTTGAGTAATTTTCAAAAAATCTATTATTAGAAACTTGGGGAAAATATAAATCACCATTAACTTACCTCATTGAAAGCAGCAAATGTAATCTAAATAAGTTTACAAATATTCTTGTTTTTGTGTGCCTGATTATAGGTTTTGGATTATTATAGTTACACTTCAAAAATTTAAGCTACTGAAGATTATCTCTGTATATGTACATTGTTTAAATACAAAATTATGCTAAATGTAAATATATATTGAAAGTATGTATGTGTATGCATTATTAATTTTTTTTGTTATTAATAGGTAAATAAAATTTTATATTTAACAAAAAACAAAAATGTAAAAATACTTTCTTCTAATAATTTTATAAAAAACATAATAATGCAATATTTTAAAATTTATTTTAATTTTTTGAGTTAACATTACATATAATTAAAACTAAATAAATGCAAAAAGTGTTGGTTATCTACACAAATGTCCTAAAATAACAATAATAAAGATATTAATTATTTATTTTACTTGTTCAAAATTGGAAATGCACTAGATCAGCGTTTCCCAAATTTTTGTAGATTCAGACACATTTTCAAAAATTATAATTTTTCATGAACCAGTTGCTTGTAATATATATTTTCAAAGAGAAGAAATGATAAAAAAATTAAGTTTTACTACTTTTAATATTTTTTATGATTACACTTAAAATTAAAATATTGTAGCAATGCATAACTATCTATAAGCATAAAATATGAGCATTCAATGTGACAATAATACATTACAACATGCTTATTAATTCTAAATGCTCCCTAGATTAAATTTTGTTCTACTAGTATACAGAAGTTTGAGGATTTCATCTCAAACAAATATTTCTCTCTCTATAAAAAAAAAAAACGCTTTTATTAAACCAATTATAAATTTAATTCATAGGAAGGAAAAAAAAAGAAAACTGATCTGAAATAAAACTATAGTTATTAACTCAACAATCGAATTTAATTAACTAGATTTTATTTATATAAATGCGGGATTCTGAAATAAATTGTATTACTAAAAAGGCAATATTTTTACTTTCTGTTTTCATTTTCAATTATGAATCATTATCATTTGCTTTCTTTCCTGTTTTCAAAAACACAAGCCTTTCATAACATTTGTAGAAGAGGGGAATTAAGCAAGCTGTTTTTCAATAAACACAACAGTGACACAGAATTGAGAGTTTGGATAGAGGTGCTTAATTTTCTAAATTTACAAACAGAATGTTTTTTTGGCAGAGAGTGGACTAAAAAATTTGAGTGATGGCTATCATCTTTATTTATATGAATTTAAAAAGAATGGGGAAGTATTGAGGTGTTTATTATGTCTACAACTACAAAAAAAGTGCATTATTATTTGTATATGCAATGGCTTCATATGTATATGATTTAAATTTTATTAGAATGAAGTATAGAATCTCCTGTAATCCATGTCTGGCCAGCATGGTTACTCTGTGAAGAAAGAACTGATGTCCACATTTTATGTGAAAAGTGACCTAGAACGAAAGATGACTTGATTGCTCCTTCCCAGCTCTATGTTTGGCTATACGTGCCTTAGCTGAAAAAAGAGAAGTCTATTGATATCTAATAATGACCCAGCCAAAGTATGACAAATTCATCAATCAACTGTAAGAGTAGTCATTGGAAATAGAGAAATTGCACTTATATTTTGTTAAGCTCTAAACTTGACAAATATTAAAGAATCACATGAAATCCAGTCAAAAAACTGTATAATAATAAACGGACTAATAATCATATAACTTTGTAGATCAATGGGAAATAAAAATAATCTCAAGGATTGTTACAGTCAAAGTGATTCAAGAACCAGTACAATTTATATATATCTAATTTTTGCTGTCAAAAAATCAATAAAACTAGTGATTATTTTCATTATATATATTTTTTTCTCTCTTAACTGCTTAATTATACTAATCCACCTACTCTAAAAACTACTTTAAAAACTGCAACAAAGATAGCTGGTAGAAAAAAGTAGCAATTGACCAATAAATTTTTTACTGAGACTAGAGAATTTATGAAGAAAAGAAGGAATATGAACATATACAAAAATGATGCATTAAAAAGGATTGAATATCTTGAATTTTGTAAAATGGTGCAGAAAAGAGTTGAATATGATATAAGAAAGTATAACTGTGAACTAGCAAGGAAAGCTGTAGAAGAGCATAAAAGGTCTTGAGTGTAAAACAACATTTTGGTATCGGTAGGAAATTTATATCTGCAATAAGAAAAAAAGATATATATGTATTTTCTGTTAGTCAAAATATAATCCAATTCTGCTGTACCTTCATTTGGATGCTTCCATGTCCCTTTCCTTTTAACATTTTTCTCAAAAAATGAATTCATAATATAAAGTTTTTCTTTTTCTGCAAACTCCACAAGTCTATGTCCTCTCTCATTTCTATTACCATAACCAAAATTACCTACAGCAATTTCATCTTTCATCTGTCTACCAATTCTAACATTAAAGTCTCCCATAACAATTTTTAAAATGTTGTTTACTCTGATCAAAAGCCTTTTGTACATCCATATAAAAATCTTCTACTAGTTCATCACTATGAGAACTTGTTGGGGCATAAACCTGAATTATCTGCATTTGGTATCTGCTATTAAGTTGTATAACTAATCTTGCCACTCTGTCCGATACACCATCAATCTCCACAATATTGTTCTTCCACTTTTTATTTATAATGAATCCTACTCCACTTGTATTTCCAATATGTGTGCCTTTATAATAGAGTATATGTCCACTTTTTAAATCAATTGTTTCTTCTCCTTTTCTTCTAACTTCACAAAGTCTAATAATGTCCCATTTAATATAAGACAGTTCTTCTTCTAATTCTTGCAATCTTCCTTCACTTGAAAGTGATCTGCAGTTGTAAGTACCTAAATAAAAAGTCGTCATCAAATGGCAGCCTGGGTCCGCAATCAGGGGATTCTTAGCACCCTCCGCCTTCGGCCACCAACAGCTGCCTTGGTTGGTGACATTACAGCCTCCTGGGAATAAGGGCCATGCTTTATTTTTGTCTGTCATAATTGTATATATGTCTTCCGATATTGGAAAAATATTTATCATTTACACAAACATTCATTCTGCCTTATCAGGCACTAAGAAGAAAGACCATGGTGTTTCTTGATCTTAAACTCAGAGGTAAAAAGCCAATAAACTCACCACGCTGGCTAATGCATGTTGGTGAGCAGCCCATCCATGTTCGTATACTATATGAATAATCACATAGTAATAACAGCTGCAATGACAAGAACGTATGGAGTGGACATTAGGAATTTGCCCTGCTTGGTTCCTTTAAGGCCTCCAAGAGGAATCAAGGGGTCTCCTTTCAGTTAATAGCAAACTCCTTTCTGTGTTCTTAATAAATTTAACACAGGAAGTGATCATCGATTAGTAAGGTGTAAGTTACGTGTTAATGTAAAACTAGAGAGACAAAAATTATTAAGAAAAACAATATTTACAGTTGATATTCCTAATCTTCAGAAACATTCTAATGAATTTAAATTAGAACTTACAAATAGGTTTCAAGTGTTAGGAGATTTTGAACATGATTCAGATTTGAATGAAATTAATATGAAAATAACTGATACACTTTTAAAAACTGCAACAAACATAGCTGGTAGAAAAAAGCAGCAATTGACTAATAAAATTTCTACTGAGACTAGAGAATTTATGAAGAAAAGAAGGAATATGAAGATATACAAAAATGATGTATTAAAAAGAATTGAATATCTCGAATTTTGTAAAATGGTACGGAAAAGAGTTGAAAATGATATAAGAAAGTATAACTGTGAAATAGCAACGAAAGCTGTAGAAGAAAATAAAAGTCTCAAAAATGTTAAACAACATTTTGGTATTGGTAGGAAATTTATATCTGCAATAAGAAAAAAAGGAATTATTACTAAAAAAAGAGATGACATCATGAAATTGGTAGAAGATTTTTATCAAGAATTATATAGTAATAAAGAACAAGTACCTCCTATATCTATTACATCTTCCGAATTGCCCAGAATTTTAAATGAAGAAGTGAGACATGCAATTAAGTGTATGAAGAAAGGAAAGGCTCCAGGAAATGATGGAATTATAATTGATATATTAAAAGAAGCAGGTGAAGAAATAGAAACAATTTTAGCAAAGTTATATACCAAATGTCTAAATGATAAAGATGTACCGGAAGATTGGAAGAATGCAGTAATAATATTAATATTTAAAAAAGGTGATAAAGAAGATATTAGAAATTACAGACCTATCAGCCTTTTATCAGTTTTATATAAAATTTTTACCAAGATAATTACAACTCGTCTACAGAGAACTTTGGATTTCCACCAACCAAGAGAACAAGCTGGATTTAAAAGTAGTTTTAGTACAATAGATCATATCCAGGTATTGAGAGAAGTCATAGAAAGGACAAACGAATATGAGTTGTCATTATGTTTTGGATTTGTAGATTATGAAAAGGCATTCGATTCTATACACATTTCTTCAGTGATTAAAGCATTGGATCATCAAGGTATAGATCCAGGATATTGTCATATTTTAAAGAATATTTATAAAAATGCAACAGCAACAATTAGATTACATAATGATACTGGAAAAATCAACATTGAGAAAGGTGTAAGACAAGGTGACTCCATATCTCCAAAACTCTTTACAGCAGTGCTGCAAGAAGTATTTTGTGGATTAAAATGGGAAACTAAAGGAGTGAAAGTAAATGGAGAGTATTTAAGTCATTTAGATTTCGCAGATGATGTAGTTGTTTTTGCAAATAATGCTTCAGAGCTGCAGGAAATGTTGCAGGAGTTAGCAGATGAAAGTAGAAAAGTAGGACTAAAGATAAATGTTAAAAAGACTAAAGTAATGTTTAATCAATTTGCTCAAAATATGAAAATAATGATTGATTATGAAGAATTAGAAGAAGTTAACAGTTACAAATATCTTGGTCAGATTATTAATACAGATGGAAACATAATGGAGGAAATTAATCATAGAATTAAACTTGGTTGGAGTGCTTTTGGTAGAAATAACTTGATACTAAAAGGAAATATGCCTATGTGTTTGAAAAGGATGGTTTTTAACAAATGTGTTTACCAGTTCTTACTTATGGATCTGAGACTTGGACACTTAATAGAAGAGCAATATAGAGACTTCAGACCACTCAAAGGAGTATGGAGAGATGTATGTTGGGAGTAACAAGAAGAGATCGAAAATGCAATGTATGGGTAAGACAACAAACAGGTGTTACTGACCTTATTGAAAAAATTAAAAGATTGAAATGGAGTTGGGCTGGACATATTGCTAGAAGAGATGATAATAGATGGACAATTGAAATTTTAAACTGGATTCCAAGAGATTGTAAAAGACCCAGAAAGAGACCACATGTGAGATGGATGGATGAAATAAGAAAATGTGCAGGGGTGTTGTGGAGAAGAGAAGCTAAAGATCAGAGAAGATGGATTAAACTTGGAGAGACCTTCATCCTGCAGTGGATTGATAATGGTTGATGATGATGATATATATATATATATATAAAACAAAACTCCAAAATTTCAACTTTTTTGTCTTCTTACAGTCATTTTCAAGGATCTGCAACAATATGAAATACATATTTATAAATAAACCTCAATTACATAAATACCTTCATCTTACATTAACATAAACAGTAACTAACATATTAAACATACATAATTATATTTTACTTACATCTCTCTCCCACTGCTATTTTTTATTACTCTTTCTCTTACATTATTTGAATACAAATCTATCTTAAAATCATCCAAGAAACTTTTTATACAAATTTAAAAACCAATCCTAATTTTAAATGATTTCCCCCTTTTTAAATCTTATCTAAAACCAATCTCAAAACTACATTCCTAGACTATAGTTTTAAATGTATATAAAACAAATATAAACATCATTTTTTTTATAAAAAAACTTTTAACAATTTACCTAAACCTATTTAAACATTACATTTTAATTATACATTATTTTAGATTCCTTATCTACTTCAGTAATTCTATTTAAAATAGGATTATATTTTTTTGTGTAAAAATATTCTTTTACCAGCCGTTCCCTGTAATTTTTAACCCTTTCTAACATTTGAATATTAAATTCTTTATTATCTAAAACTTTACAATGTAAATATTTGAATTTTTGTCATATAAATTTTGTCTAAGTCTAGTTTTTAATGTATTCTTTGTTGTACCAATAGATGAAATGTTTTTTCCCTCCCTCTTACAATTTAAACATTCAATTAAATAAATTCCATTCATTTTGTCAATTTCTATATTTTTTGTTTCATTAATTAAATTTCCTAAATTCAATTTCTTTTTATATACTGGTAAAGATGTAAGTAAAATATAATTATGTATGATTAATATGTTTGTTACTGTTTATGTTAATGTGAGATGAAAGTATTTATGTAATTGAAGTTTATTTATAAATATGTATTTCACATTGTTGTTGCGGATCCTTGAAAATGACTGTAAGAAGATAAAAACAGTTGAAACGTTGGAGTTTTGTATTATATTGATATAAGAAAATAAAGTTTTGAAAAGAAAAAGGAGGTTTTTTTAATTTGTTGATATTATTGAAAACAATATATATTTTAAAAGAAAAAGTGATTGTATATTTGCTGTGTTATAATATATGACAAAGTTATATACCAAATGTCTAAATAATAAAAATGTACCAGATGATTGGAAGAATGCAGTTCTTAATATTAATGTTTAAAAAAGGTGTTAAAGAAGATATTAGAAATTACAGACCTATCAGCCTTTTATCAGTTTTATACAAAATTTTTACCAAGATAATTACAACTCATCTACAGAGAACATTGTATTTCCACCAACCAAGAGAGCAAGCTGGATTTAAAAGTGGTTTTAGTACAGTAGATCATATCCAAGTATTGGGAGAAGTTATAAAAAGGACAAATGAATATGAGCTGCCATTATGCTTTAAGATTTGTAGATTATGAAAAGGCATTTGATTCTATAAACATTTCTTCAGTGATTAAAGCATTGGATTATCAAGGTATAAATCCAGAATATTGTCATATTTTAAAGAATATTTATAAAAATGCAACAGCAACAATTAGATTACATAATGATACTAGGAAAGTCAACATTGAGAAGGATGTAAGACAGGGTGACGCCATATCTCCAAAACATTTTACAGCAGTGCTGCAAGAAGTATTTTGGGGATTAAAATGAAAATAAATGGAGATTATTTAAGTCATCTAGATTTTGTAGATGATGTAGTTGTTTTTGCAAATAATTCTTTAGAGCTGCAGGAAATGTTGCAGGAGTTATCAGATGAAAGTAGGACTAAAGATAAATGTTAAAAAGACTAAATTAATGTTTAAAATCGATTTTCTCAAAATATGAAAATAACGATTGATTATGATGAGTTAGAATACCTTGGTCAGATTATTAATGCAGATGGAAACATAATGGATGAAATTAATCATAGAATTAAACTTGGTTGGAGTGATTTTGGTTAGAAATAACTTGATACTAAAAGGAAATACCTATGTGTTTGAAAAGGAAGGTTTTTAATAAAGGTGTTTTACCAGTTCTTACTTATGGATCTGAGACTTGGACACTTAATAGAAGGGCAATACAGAGATTTCAGACCACTCAAAGAAGTATGGAAAGATGCATGTTGGGAGTAACAAGAAGCGATCGAATACACAATATATGGGTAAGGGAACAAACAGGTGTTACTGACCTCATTGAAAAAATTAAAAGATTGAAGTGGAATTGGGCTGGACATATTGCTAGAAGAGATGATAATAGATGGACCTTTGAAATCTTAAACTGGATTCCAAGAGATTGTAAAAGACCCAGAAAGAGACCACATGTGAGATGGAGGGATGAAATAAGAAAGTGTGCCTGGGTGATGTGGAGAAGAGAAGCTAAAGATCGGAGATGGATTGAACTTGGAGAGACCTTCGTCCTGCAGTGGATTGATAATGGTTGTTGATGATGATGATCTACTCTAAGTATTATATCTGTTTGTCTAGAGTAAAATATATATTTATATTATACTTCTTTTTATGTATTATCAGTACGCCAAGCTAGCCGCTTAGTGTCAGTGTTTCTCTGCTAAAAACACACAATTATATCGATCGGGGGCCGATTGTATTTAAATTATTTTTACATTTTCTCCGACTTTTAATAAAATATTTTTTCCCAATATGTCCGACTTTTATTAAAATATTTTTACATTTTCTCCATCTTTTTTAAAAATATTTTTACATTTGATACGACTTTTTTTTACTAATATTTTAAAAATTGATACGATTTTTTTTTTTTTAACAAATATTTTGACATTCTTGTAAATAAGTTACGATACAAGATTTTATTCAAATATTTGTACATTTTCTTTTCAAAAATGGCAAAATAGACATTGCATAATACAAATAAAGCCAACAAAAAAATCGCCATATTTTAAAAACAAAAAAGAAAACGGAAGTTGGAAAAAAAATCAAAAAACCTGTTGACTATTATAACCATAGGATATTGTTCAAATACAATTGTCTTTTCTTTGGAATAATGACAGCCCCAATCATTTCCCAAACTAAAACAGATGAGCTCATAAATTGAATGAATGTTGTTGTTCTATATTTTTATGATATTCTAGTAATGTTTAATCAGTATAATTTTTATGTAATAAAATAAATAATATATGTGAATGACTCTCAAAATTTGAAACTATATTGAAACTCCAAGAAATGCATATATTTCTGGATCATATTATTACATGTTCAAGGATAAGGCCTGACTTAAAAAGGTTAAAGTAATTAAAAATGCTCAGAGACCAAACAATGTAAAAAAAGTTCAGGCTTTCCTTTGGTAATTCTTTTTTGAGAATTTTCGCATCCTTATACAATCTCAGTCATAAATTTGGAAGGAACTATAAGAGCATATTTCTCAAAAGATAAAAACGTTGCTAAAATTTAACCATCTCTTGGTTAAGTTTGATAATACCTTGGATTGACATAACCTTAATAGTAAAGGTGTCACATTACAAGATGGCAGCGGAACTTAAGTCATACTTTAGAAATTCATGTCTGGCTAGTGTCAACGAATGAAAAATATTATAATCACCTGATCACTAACCACTATTAGGAATATTTTCAAATAAAAAGTTATTATTGAATCATTTAAGCTTTAGATTGACTCAGTAGTATAATCTGTTATCAGTGTATAAATATGAATTACAATTTAGAAAAGATAAAATATGCTGACTTATTATCTCACATAGTTAATATAACAAAAAAAAACACCAAGATAACAAAAAATTATATGTGCTATGGAGAGCCTAAATTAATCAATTGCAAACCATAGTACTTTAGATGAAAACCAATACAGGTGACCAGATATTTACGAATAGGATAAAAGATGGATCATTCAGTAAATGGTCTAAAAATCTTTATATATGATTGTGGAATTAATAGGAGCAACTATTGATTAATCAAGGATATATAACAGTTGTCAATAAAGCAATCTCATTTCAATGATAAACTAAAATTTTGGAAGTATTTCACAAAAGCTGTTCTGCCAATGAGCTGAAGCCCTAGTGTTCAGTTGCATGGTTACCTAATAATCACATAAAAATTTAAATATTATATAAAAAAAACAGCAAATCATGTCAATCCATGACATATTCAATTTGGCCAAAAAGTGACAGTGCATGTGGACTATGAGGGCCATTCCAAGTCATTCTTTGTGGTTCTAGTTAATGCTGGCTCAAAGTGATTGGAATATAGATTAATAAAAAATGCTAGTTCAGAAAAAGGTTAATATTAAAAGAAATTTGGATTACTAGAAATCCTGATATCAGATAATGATGAGGGATTTCTTCCGTTGAATTTAAGCTTTTGTAATCGAGTGGGGAGGGGATGGTGACATCATCCTAAATCAAACAGGATTGCTGAGAAAGTTGCTCAGCATTTGAAATAAAATGTTTATAAACAGAATTGTGATTGCATGACAGTTCATCAGCACATTACTCAATTCAATTTCCAGCATTCATTTCCATCACCATGTTAATTACATGCAAAGAAAGTGAATACATGCTAAGCCTTCCAAGAACACTAGTCACTTGGTAAATAGACAGTACTATAGTGACATTATGCAGATTCTCAAATTACTCTAGTAGTGAATATAATGAAAAATGAGTAAGTTGACTAATAAACAGTAAAACAATACCCCAAAGGTACGAATGGGAAATAGTCATAAACAAAGGGCTGCCCATTTCTTTTAGATTGTATGTGGGACTCTGGGGTGAATAATCTTTGGCTCAGTTAAGAGCAATAATGGAATATGCATGATAGCTATTGGCTCACATTTAACATATGAAAAAAATATTCATACTATTAACTTACTGAATATAAAATTCCAAAACACGTAAACAGGTTGTTAGATAATTAAAAAAACAACAACTTTTAAATAATAGAAAAACATTCATTATTTCTAACACGGCAGCCTTAAAATAGATACTTGAGTTTAAAAAAGGTGATTAAGCCGTAAGTCAGGGAAGAGGTCAACGAAATTTGTACTATAAGGTAAATCTTACATCAAATTTACAGTTAATAGATTATTATTTAAATTTACTGTATTAAATGTTTGTACTAAACTAGCCCTGATGACTTTTTATTGATTTCATTCGGATTCATTCTTTTCAAACCCCAGATTCCAGTTTGGTTCAGGAGTCCGAACATAGCAATTTCTAATTTAAAATCGGAAAACTATTTTTAGTTTAATAATTTTAAAAATTATCTTCATTTTCAATTTTATTTCTTTACTCAAATCAATTTCCTTTCGAATTTTTAAACCATTAAAGACCAACAACGACAGAAATTTTAAGTCACGTGATTACTAACGTTCAAAGCAGTAGTCACGCTGTTAATGGTCTTACTTAGATAATATGCAGCTACATACTAGTTAGATTCATATAATTCTAAAATGTTGAAAAAATAAATCTACATTAAAAGACTATAGCTACATAATTAGAATTATTATATTTAAATAAATTTAATTTAATCATACAATTTAAATGTTTATCAATAAAAGCAATATGGTGGCTCATATAATTAAATTGTGTGTGTCATTGTATACATGGAAATTTATGAGAATCTTACCACAGTTATTCTTTTTTTAACACGAAAATAGCAATAATAAGGGTAAATAAAATTGCAACATTAACCCAGTCTTCTAAAGTTGTTATCTTACGCCCTCTTTCGGATGGTTAAGCTTTCATTGAAATGTTTTAGTCTTTATTAATTAAATAATAAAAGTTGTCCTTTCAGCTTTTTTTGTTTTCAAAAGGACCTATCCGTTGATTAATATAATATTTAAATACAAATATAGCATATATACTTAAGTTATATGTAATTAGAGGGAATTTGAATCCCGTCTTCAAGTTCCCTTTTCCACAGCCTTCTATATATATGTATGTATGAGTAGTATAATTTTTACCCTATATTTCGATAATTTTTTTAAGGATTATTGATTATCATGGATTGTACACTATTATGTGAAAAAATAAAAATATTAATATGACATCAAAATGAAATTTGTAAATTAAAATATTGAATAGATATCCTAAAATTATATTAATGTCATCATCATCATCATCAACCATTATCAATCCACTGCAGGATGAAGGTCTCTCCAAGTTTAATCCATCTTCTCCGATCTTTAGCTTCTCTTCTCCACAACACCCCTGCACATTTTCTTATTTCATCCATCCATCTCACATGTGGTCTCTTTCTGGGTCTTTTACAATCTCTTGGAATCCAGTTTAAAATTTCAATTGTCCATCTATTATCATCTCTTCTAGCAATATGTCCAGCCCAACTCCATTTCAATCTTTTAATTTTTTCAATAAGGTCAGTAACACCTGTTTGTTGTCTTACCCATACATTGCGTTTTCGATCTCTTCTTGTTACTCCCAACATACATCTCTCCATACTCCTTTGAGTGGTCTGAAGTCTCTGTATTGCTCTTCTATTAAGTGTCCAAGTCTCAGATCCATAAGTAAGAACTGGTAAAACACATTTGTTAAAAACCATCCTTTTCAAACACATAGGCATATTTCCTTTTAGTATCAAGTTATTTCTACCAAAAGCACTCCAACCAAGTTTAATTCTATGATTAATTTCCTCCATTATGTTTCCATCTGTATTAATAATCTGACCAACGTATTTGTAACTGTTAACTTCTTCTAATTCTTCATAATCAATCTTTATTTTCATATTTTGAGCAAATCGATTAAATATTACTTTAGTCTTTTTAACATTTATCTTTAGTCCTACTTTTCTACTTTCATCTGCTAACTCCTGCAACATTTCCTGCAGCTCTGAAGCATTATTTGCAAAAACAACTACATCATCTGCGAAATCTAAATGACTTAAATACTCTCCATTTACTTTCACTCCTTTAGTTTCCCATTTTAATCCACAAAATACTTCTTGCAGCACTGCAAAGAGTTTTGGAGATATGGAGTCATCTTGTCTTACACCTTTCTCAATGTTGATTTTTCCAGTATCATTATGTAATCTAATTGTTGCTGTTGCATTTTTATAAATATTCTTTAAAATATGACAATGTCCTGGATCTATACCTTGATGATCCAATGCTTTAATCACTGAAGAAATGTGTATAGAATCGAATGCCTTTTCATAATCTACAAATCCAAAACATAATGACAACTCATATTCGTTTGTCCTTTCTATGACTTCTCTCAATACCTGGATATGATTTATTGTACTAAAACCACTTTTAAATCCAGCTTGTTCTCTTGGTTGGTGGAAATCCAAAGTTCTCTGTAGACGAGTTATAATTATCTTGGTAAAAATTTTATATAAAACTGATAAAAAGCTGATCGGTCTGTAATTTCTAATATCTTCTTTATCACCTTTTTTAAATATTAATATTATTACTGCATTCTTCCAATCTTCCGGTACATCTTTATCATTTAGTCATTTGGTATATAACTTTGCTAAAATTGTTTCTATTTCTTCACCTGCTTCTTTTAATATATCAATTATAATTCCATCATTTCCTGGAGCCTTTCCTTTCTTCATACACTTAATTGCATGTCTCACTTCTTCATTTAAAATTCTGGGCAATTCGGAAGATGTAATAGATATAGGACATACTTGTTCTTTATTACTATATAATTCTTGATAAAAATCTTCTACCAATTTCATGATGTCATCTCTCTTTTTAGTAATAATTCCATCTTTTTTTCTTATTGCAGATATAAATTTCCTACCAATACCAAAATGTTGTTTAACATTTTTGAGACTTTTATTTTCTTCTACAGCTTTCCTTGCTATTTCACAGTTATACTTTCTTATATCATTTTCAACTCTTTTCCGTACCATTTTACAAAATTCAAGATATTCAATTCTTTTTAATACATCATTTTTGTATATCTTCATATTCCTTCTGTTCTTCATAAATTCTCTAGTCTCAGTAAAAATTTTATTAGTCAATTGCTGCTTTTTTCTACCAGCTATGTTTGTTGCAGTTTTTAAAAGTGTATCAGTTATTTTCATATTAATTTCATTCAAATCTGAATCATGTTCAAAATCTCCTAATACTTGAAACCTATTTGTAAGTTCTAATTTAAATTCATTAGAATGTTTCTGAAGATTAGGAATATCAACTGTAAATATTGTTTTTCTTAATAATTTTTGTCTCTCTAGTTTTACATTAACACATAACTTACACCTTACTAATCGATGATCACTTCCTGTGTTAAATTTATTAAGAACATTACAATCTTGAAATATGTATTTTCTGTTAGTCAAAATATAATCCAATTCTGCTGTATCTTCATTTGGATGCTTCCTTGTCCATTTCCTTTTAACATTTTTCTCAATTAATATAAAGTTTTTCTTTTTCTGCAAACTCCACAAGTCTATGTCCTCTCTCATTTCTATTACCATAACCAAGATTACCTACAGCAATTTCATCTTTCATTTGTCTACCAATTCTAGCATTAAAGTCTCCCATAACAATTTTAAAATGTTGTTTATTCTGATCAAAAGCCTTTTGTACATCCATATAAAAATCTTCTACTATTTCATCACTATGAGAACTTGTTGGGGCATAAACCTGAATTATCTGCATTTGGTATCTGCTATTAAGTTGTATAACTAATCTTGCCACTCTGTCCGATACACCATCAATCTCCACAATATTGTTCCTCCACTTTTTATTTATAATGAATCCTACTCCACTTGTATTTCCAATATGTGTGCCTTTATAATAGAGTATATGTCCACTTTTTAAATCGTTTCTTCTCCTTTTCTTCTAACTTCACAAAGTCCAATAATGTCCCATTTAATATAAGACAGTTCTTCTTCTAAATCTTGCAATCTTAATGTAGTATAAGAAAAAGATAAAGATGTACCAGATGATAAAAAAAAACAGGCAAAACTCTCTATACAGTAGTGCCACTCAGGGCAAGCCAGAGTAAACAATGCCTGGGGATATTGGATGAGCAGACACTAGATAAGGATATTATGCACAAGATTTCTGTCATCCATTGATTACTCTGGATTGCATTGAGTGGCACTACTGTATGGAAAGTTTTGCCTGTTTTAATAAGTTATGAGCAAGCATAAGAAATGGTGATCATGTGATGTACCACGATTAGAATTACCAAATAGTAATTTTGATATCTAAAATAGATGATGATCATAAATTTATCTATCTTGCCATTCCGTTTTCTTTATGACCCAGCACTTCAATTCGATTTAACTCTTCCCACCTTTTATATTATCCAGAAATGTCAATCTCTTCCACTTTTTCTTCATGTTTCTACTCACCATTCCCTTCAAAACATCTATCCTCAAACTATACATTCTTCTTCATATATGACCAAACCAGTTTCTCTTTTTCTTTCTAATTTCCCCAATCAATTTTTTTTCATTTAATCTTTTAAAACTTTTTTTTGTCATGATATATGTGATTTGTTTTATTGATTATTATTTATCATTTTATTCAACCAATTGATTTTTTCCATCCTTCTTCTCAATCATTATTTAATTTTCTCAATCAATTTTCTTTTACTCTTTTTTAAACCTTTTTATTTGTTACTTTATTCATCCAATGTATTTTTTCCATTCTCCTCCAAGACCGCATTTCAAGGGCTTTTAATCTGTTACTAATTTTTTTTATTCAGTGTCAATAATTCACATCCACACAGTAGTAAATTTTACACACAGCATTTAATTAATTCTCTCCTTAATTC
This sequence comes from Epiperipatus broadwayi, assembly GCA_028023455.1. Classification (NCBI taxonomy): domain Eukaryota; kingdom Metazoa; phylum Onychophora; class Udeonychophora; order Euonychophora; family Peripatidae; genus Epiperipatus; species Epiperipatus broadwayi. The sequence goes on along the minus strand of JAQFVV010006286.1, from coordinate 1,826,737 downwards.
TCTCTTCAATAGTCCAAAAAATATTTTCCTTCTTTTAATTAATGCCTCATTTGTCAAAGTTATTCTCTTTTTTTATCTCATCTTCACTCAATTATCTACTAAATATTTAATTCCTTTTATCTGTTCAACTATATTATTATGAATTTCAATTTAGTCTTTTTGCATTCTTCCATATCTATAAACTTAGTCTTTCCACAATGTTTACTCCTTCACAGTCTACATAATTATTTAATATGTCTTTGAAATAAATATTAAAAATAGACGATAACTTTTTATCAAGATAATTATAACTTTTCTATAGTGAATTTTGGGTTTTAATAAAACACAATAACAAGAGCCATATCTAAGAATTTAGGTTCGAATCCCATGCTAGTACTGTCACTGGTCAGGCCAGCAACACCTGAAGAAAGAAGAAAAATACCTGTCAAAACATTGTGCATATACTAACCTGTTTGATGTGCTATTACTAAAAGTTGAATGTATTTGGATATTTAAGTTAGCCATGAAGTATAAACTGTTTGCTTATTTCAATATTTAAATAAAGTTAATTTTTTTAAAAGACATTCAATACACATATTAGATGATGGAAATAGTCCAATATAAAAATACAACAAGAAGACAATCATCACAAACCTTCATGAAAAAAAGGGAGAAATACTGACTCTTTTCAAACACAATATATTTGGCACAGTTAATAGAATGCATTCATCCTATTCAAAAAAAAAAGATCTTGTCAATTCAAAAAGCAAAAAATACTAGGGGAACAAGAAAGAATTAGTCATTTGGGGTTCATAAATTATTATGACAGTTTTTTATATCGTAAAACTGAGGTGGCTGAACCACTATAGATTACTAGACAAAAATGCAAGCCTACAAAAAACTAAATACCTTATATTAGACTCAATAGTATTGGCACACTTTGACACTGAAAGAGTGCTGGAAATAACTTGTGATGTGTCACCAGTAGGAACAGGTGCTGTGTTGTGTCAGAGAAATTATTATGGGACACACTGCCCTATTAATTAACATCAAAGTATCTCTCAAAAGTTGAGAAAAACAATGCTCAGATTGACAGAAATGCTCTAGCCTTGATAAATGGCATTAAAAAATTTTATGACTATCTCTGTGGTCAATCTTTCATAATACAGACTGATAAAAAATCCCCCAGGATACCTCACCATGAATGTGATGTAGTTTAATTTTTTATCAGGTTATAATTTTAGACTGGAATACATTTAAAGAAAAAATCTTAAGTCAATTGCCTGCAAAATAGCTAATGGCAACAACAGGCTAATAGGCAATGTTGCTCACTAAATCCACATGTTTCCATTAAGGTTGGAGATCTAGCAATAGTCAGTCTTTCTGAAGGCAAGGCCAGAGAAGAACTGTTAAACTTGAATAACAATAGTCTGCTTCTCCATATACAGTGGAATGGAACTTCTGCTAACCTGAACAGCAGTGCTCATTCTCCAGACTAGTCTTTTAAGCCAACAATTACACAGTGAGGAAATTCCATATTCAGGACTAGAAGCTGCCAGGACCAAAGCCAACTCAATAAAAGCTGTCATTATAGTTGAAAGCGTCCCCATACCCACTCATGAGACAGGCTGCCAAGTACAGTTGGAAATGAGTATGAAAATTATAAAGGCACTGGCAATATGTTTATATTGAACCAGCCATGTTTTGTATTACATCAACAATCAAATTGATTACTTTACTATACACTTCTATAATGCTGGCAAAAAATAATAAAATGCTCCCAATATTTGTTCTTAGGCCAGAGTATTGGCCTCATTGATTTGATATAAATGGCATAATCATTAGAACTTATCATCTTCATTTATTCCAAAATTTGCCTCAACAAGATTACAACCAGACATCTTTTTTTAAAATAATTTTTTACTTGTTTATTATGTTGAAGTTAAAGCTGTTGGAAATCTTTAAAAAAATTGTAGCTTGCAAGAAAAGATTACTCAATCTAGAATTTTATCAGAAGGTTACAGAAAATATTAAATTACATCTTATTTTGAAAGATTTCCATATGATATGTAACATGTTTAGGGTTTCACAGTTTTCAAAGTCACTTTGTAAAATATTTAACTTGGATTTTTTTTATAAACTTAGTTTTAAAATTATTAAAAAAGTGCTCAAAAATGTATGTAATCTGTGCTACCATTTCAACATTATCTTTAATTAATCAGGCTTCACTATTATTGACCAATTGTTAAGCCATAGAAACCAGAGTCTGGCAGATTATTTTATAGATTAATCCTACCTGCATAATATGAGCTTATTTACATATTTTAACAATATTCATGCTGGCTGCAAATTTTTCTAGAGTGGTCATTGTAGTAAGAGGTGATAATTATAATGCACTATCTATATATAGTTCCAGAAATTTAATAAGCTTTATTTAACAATTTAATATATACATGCACAAACAATCCAGTTACATTTTGTTTTTACTCACTACAACTTCATGTTGCCTAGGTTACACAATTTTATTGACAGGTGCTAAAACAGGTGTAACTTTTTTATATTTTCTTACTGTACTAACACTATTTTTTAAATACTGATGTCACGGAATCTTCAATTAAAAATACAATAACTTACGGATACCATGTTGGGAACCCTATCTTTCACATTGCAATAATGATAAAAGGATGATTTTGATAGAGCAAAATATTAAAATTGTATGCATTCTTTTGAAAAATTAATGAAAAGGCGGGGTGGTTTGTTGGACAAAAAAAGTATATCTGTTATCAGAAGGTACTTAACAAGATAGCAAAGAGTTCAATGATCATTTGTCTGAAGGTTTGTAATGAGGGTATATTATAAGTCATGATATGTTGGACTATTTCCATCATTTATGAGTGAATGTTGAATGTATAGAAAATTTTAAACTTTCCAAATACAAACTTCTTGTTAGTAATAACACACAAATAGACAATACAGGTTAGTAATTACACAATCTTATTGTTTGTATCTGGAAAGTTTAAATAAAGTTTAAAATTTTCTATACATTCAACATTCACTCATAAATGGAAATAGTCCAACATATACAACTTTCCTAAAACAGAAAAAATATATTTTAATATAGAAATTTGCCTAAATGTTTGAAATAGAAGTATGAAGATATTTCAACTAGGTTTAAATCAATATAAAAAATTAAGACCACATAATAAAGTATGGAGAGATATGTGATATCCATAGCAATAATTGACCAAAAGCAAAAATATATTAAGAAAACAGTTATCACTAACAATTGAAAGAAGACATTGCTAGAAAAAATAATACAAGAACAAATCAAGTCATAAAGTGGATCTCAAAACATTATAAACGACCAGAAAAAGATTGTATGTAAGATAGATAGATGAAATAAGAAGTTTTTTGGAATGATGAAAAGATAAGAAGTTATGGATTGGAAAAAATAGACTGAATCTGGAAATATATTCATTCTTCAATGCATTATGAGTAGTTGAAAATGATCATAAAAATGTGTTGAAAGTTGTTATTTAGGTTTATTTTAAAATATCACCTTTGCCAAGGAGAAATTAACAAATTAAAAACAAATGAGAATCATTGTCACTATAAATTTCATCAGTAACATATTCACCAAATCTAGATCAAAACATCTACCAATTTAATCAGTACTCCTAATGACAAATAATAATGATATATAAAAATGATGCAAAGTTTTAATAATCATTTCATTTACATATAAAGACAATAATGAGAAAATGGTATTGAGGGATTAACATGGTGCAATGCTGTGCTTCCAACAAAAAAACATTCGATAAATTTGAGAGTAATCACGAATATCTATTTGGTTCTTACATCTTGTATTCAAGGATTAACCTTACATAGTTCTGGAATGATGACAAAAATATTTCTGGTGTATGATAATTAATAATCATAACATTCTGTATAAAATGTATGTGTGCATTCAAGCAACTTCATATATAGATTGTCTTCAGCCCTTTCAATTTTTATCAGTCCAATGTAGAATAAAAGTTTTTCCAAATTTTACAGAGATCCGCAGGTTTTCTTCTTTGTGTAATTCTGTAAATTATCTGATTTATTTCTCAATATAGAGGAATTAATTTATCTGATCAAATGAAGTAATAATATAAGAAAGAAGAAATTTTTAATTTAAGAGATAATTAAAGAACAGTATAATGACCTTAAGAAATTGAAAGTAAGACTGGTTTGAGAAGCAAAGTTATTAAAATAAAAAATCCAAATTTTACTGCAGAAGCTTTATGTGACTTAAATAATAAATGTGGAAGACAGGATTTGATGTCCTAAAAGAGGTCAGAATATGAAACTGATTTTTAAACTAGAGAATTAGGCTGTTGCTTCACCTCCAACTCAACTTCAAAGATTGGGCCACTCCTACTTAAGAACAAAATGTGAAACTAATGAATTTTAAAAAAGGATCTGACCAGTACTCTTACTAATCTTCACAATGCTGCAACTATCTACATTCTTTCAAAATATATAATGAAGCTATTAATTATTCTGAATTTAGTACATAATTATTTCAATTAACATGAGTTACAAAGTTAGTTACTAATTTATTGGTAAACTACAACATTTTATGTGTATGGACTTATTAACAACTTTACATTCTTCATATAGTACTTCATGCTACCTATAATTAGAAACTGATACTATACTAATAGCCTACCTTATCCTGACTGTAATCCATATATTCATAATCTCTGGCTTTATACTTTTGATTACATTCATCATCAGCCAATATGCAGAAAGCATATGACTAATTTATAACTGAAACCAATCGTTTTCAAGCTATTTCACATAGGTGATTTTTTAAATTTCTTTATACTCTTTCAATATGACATAAGTTGTTTTGCAAATTGCTCAGTTATTACCACAGTATATATACTGAAAAGGTGTTTCATTTCCAATGCACTTGGAGAAAGCAGTAACAGCAATAGTGTTTTCAAATTCAGTTACTTGCTGAAACAGTAAGATTCGTATTCGAATCTTAAGTTTCACCTTTTTCTGTCGTCTCTCACTGACCGGTCTATCCCGCCCAAATTTAAACTTTTTGATATCGAATTGTGTGTGTAACAATATTAAAAATGTATAAATATATGTAGAATTCAGCATAAACACGCACACATTTCGATTTCAAATTAAACGCAATAAATAGGGATAAAATAATATAATTTAGATTTCTTTTAGTTATATAATTTTGTATAATTTTAATCATTTATTTTGGATTATAAAGTTCGTATTTATTGCTTTGTTTAAATTTCATTTAATAATAATTCTAAAAATATCTGATGTAATATTTAATTAAAAGTTAAAATAATCTTATGTTCCCTTTTTGTCTTTGAAATTTAAAAGCATCGGTCAGTGATAGATAATAGATTAATTAAAGAAAAATTCCCCAAAATGTAATTAGTAAACGTAAAATGTAAACAATAGAATGGCAGCATTCTTTAATTAAAAACCAACAAAATGCATTGATTATCCTCAGGGCAGATTAAGTAGAACCTAAAAATATCTTCACAAAAATGTGAAAGATCAAGATAAGAAAAGAGGCCATCTTAGACTTGCTGGAGACATTCACTTAAACTTTAGCTTTGCTCTCGATCACTGAGTCTCCAAAAATATAAAATAATTTGTTCCTGCCAAGGTATGACCGAGTAAAGCACCTAGATTATTCTCCATCGGGATATGGCCTATCGGATGCCGAACTTTCCATTGCCCGTCATAAATTCACCATGAAGATCTGCTACCTGAAATAAATGAAAAAGCTGCTGCTGCTGTGAAATTAAATGAAATATCTAAATACAAGAAAGACTTGCCACTCGTGAACTTTTTGCTGCTAAACTCATGGAATAAGAAAACTTCTTATAAAACAGGTACCTGTTTGTGTTCAAACTCTAGAGTACTCTAATAATATGCTATAGCTCTTCTTCATAATACTTATCTAAATTATAAAATGTAAAAACTACTATTTGTATAACTAAATTGAATAATTAATGTAATGTGTAAATTTCTCTACTAATCTAGCTTACCTCATTCTATCTTGGGTGCGTATTTCTATAATCTACATTTCTATCTATAGTTATTATTTAATTATTGCATGCTCATAATTATTTCAATTTTCAAAGTTTAAATCTATGATCGCTTAAAACAATGAATGCGTGTCAAATTTTCATTAATATTTACTTTCTTTAATAACTTAACTTTCATATAAATCGACACACATTCAATGCTTCATTTATTGTAATGCAGGGGTCTACAACTTCGCAAATGGCTGACGTATTAGTTATAATAATTCCCAAGTTATATATCTTTTGTATTTATCTTTTGTATTTATTAAATCATTATGAATAATTCCAGAAAATTACATTTCTTTGAGAGTCGCCAACGTTCTGTAGTAAATGTTGATCATGTGGGGCCGAGCCAGAAATCTACTTAAATCTCCTCATAATCGTTTATACAGTATACATGTGTTACGTATTAAAGACGCGATGATCTATTCCGCCGTAAATATTCTGGATTCTTCAGGGTTGAAATTAACCCCGGTCGCACAAGCGGACATAATAAATGCTCCCGTAGGATTTGACCTGTCATGCAGGGAGCCGGCAAATTGCGACACGTACCGCTTGTCCCTGGTTATGCTTATGTGACACCTTACTTCATCATGTCGAGGCAGAGACCAGCCTGACATTCTTATAAACCCATTCGCGGCATTGCAGTTTCGATATACTGCCATTCCATATCGCCTTTCTAAAGCGTACCACGTGTTCCTTTGCTCAATTCTATTATTCTATATATCACTCCGCCTCTGCATTATCTTCAAAATTCACTCTCTAATAAATGTTGGCCCTTAGTTATAAATAAGTATTTTAATTAAATAAATATATGTCTGCCGTTACTCTTATAACCCATACTTTAGACTCTTGCATTGCAAAGGTATAAATCCCTCCAGGCATGCATTAGAAATACTTACTCGAGAATTTTAGGTAGCTAGATTATGCCTTCAAATAAGTGAATTCCTTTTGTAAACATTTCAGTATCAGAAATACCGCTACTGAGTCCTCAAGATCAAATAATGTCTAAACAAATAAATGTATTCCTTTTGTAAACATTACAGTATCGGAAATACCGCTACTGAAATCCCCAATATAAAATAATGTCTAAATAAATAAATATATTCTTTAAAATATAATCATGTCACAAATTCCGCTACTGAAGCTTTAAATCCACAAAATATTATTAGTAAATGTTTTATTAAAATGTATTAATAAATAATTTCAAACTATATGTCTGCAGTTACGTTTCATTTATTTGATACCCATTCTATATAATATTTCCTCGATTCTGTAAATATGAATGTTTAATTAATATTAGTTTGATTATTGGCTAACTTGAGAATAAAATCATGAATCTCTTGCATCTCCCTGACCACCATGCCTAAGGAAATATTTACTAATGTCGCATCAGATGCGTTGTTTTGTGGATTGTATTGTGGAACCGATACACTATGTTCGAACTCAGTACCACGGGTAGCTTCGCTACTCGATGGTGCTGCTGTTCTGTATGGTGGTCAAATTCTGCACTATGTTTATGAGTCACATGTTTTCTGACTGTTACATAGTTAAATTTTTTTTTTAGCGTTTGGCGCTTTCCAACGTGGAGCTTTCGATACAAAAAACCCATATATACCCTGAGCAAAATATAACGCATATAAATTTTATTTAGCGTTCGTTACTCGAGTTAGCTAATTATTTTATATATATACGATTTTGTTTTGATAAAAATAATGAAAAAAAAATAAATCGAGTGAAATAATGTGGGTCGAGTGAATGAAAGGACAGCAGGCATAATAACAAATTTAAGGAAAGCAGGGATGTGTGTGTAATTTAAGAAGGAATGAAAATACTCGGATCTAATGAAATATTTTGCTTTATATATATGTCAAGAAAAAAAAAGTAATCAGTCATTAAATGAGAAAGCAAGTAGCATTGAATTTTTTTTTTATTAAAACACCGTTATATATATAGCATAGACAGCAGAAGCTTGTTATATATGTTAATAGTAAATATTTTGTTAAAGTACAAATATATATATCATAGACAGCAGTAGCTTATTACACGCGTAACCAGTAGTTCGCTATAATATATATGTTAAACGCAGCAAAATAGAGATAGGGAAGCGAAAGAGTGTTATAGGGCCAATATACCGGTGGGGAGTAGTCAAATGCTACTAGTATAAAATAAATAATATTAAGAAAATGGAATCAGAAAATATTGATATACAGCAAGAAGATTTATCTGAAGCTTTGGAGTCAACACCCGAGCGAAGGGAAGCTCCGCAACAATACAGAGGATCAATGGACATTAATTTCAAGTTCATTGAGGGAATACTCAGACAGAATATGCAAGAAATGAAGAAAATGTATGAGGAGGAAATGAGAAAAAGAAGAGATGAAGAATCAAAACAGAGACAAGAAGAAGAAAAGATAAGAGTGAGAGAAGATCAGGAATTTAAAGACATTATGTGGAGAGAATTAGAAGCCATAAAGGAACATTTTGGAATATCCCCAGCTAGTAAAAAGGAAGAAGAGATTAAAGATATGGAAAAGGAAAGGAAGTCAGAGAGATCAGACGAACCGATGATAGTAGAAGGGCAAGCAGGTAGTGTAGTAAATATGAAAAAGTGTGATGAGCAAAGAAACCTCATTCCAGCTGATGAAGGCCCACAAGAACCAGAGAAGGCAGTCAGCATTAAAGAAGAGACGAAGATGGACCCTGGACACCAAAGCTATTTAGCAAAGATGATCCACATCAAAATCTTTAGAGGGGAGATAGGAGAAAATCCTCAAGCCCACTTAGAGAGCTTGCAAAAGTTCTTCCAAGTTCATAAGACAGGGCCGGATGAGCAGATAGTGATAGCCAGTTACCATCTACAGATATCTGCCAAGGACTGGTGGAATATGGTGAGATGGAAGCCTAAAACCATAGAAAAATACAAAGATGCATTAATAGAGCATTACTGGAGCCACGAGCATCAAAGCGGTATCTACCATACACACTGCCAGGAAAAATATGGGATGATACCCCAAGAAACGCACACACAATTTTTCCTCCGTCAAGCGAACCGGTTTAAATCCCTTACAATGTTCGCCTTTTCGGATTCACACATCATAGGGACCATCCAGCATAGTATGCCGCTAACCATCCAACAATTAATGGCAGGTAGTCGGATAAAAGACATCGAAGAAATGATTGAATTTCTCACTACCTTGGATTTGAACCATTAGGCTAAAGAACCACCTGATAGAGGGCGAAGATTAGAAAACCCAAAACCGCATTCATCGATGACAAGAGATCGGTATTATCCACCTGACCCGGGGTTGTAAAAATATTAGACTATTAGGACGGATTAAACGTATATGAAAATAGTAAAATGAACTTGATATAATGAACTTGGTTGAATGGATTGTACTTTAGTCAAATAGGGTTTTAGATAGAAATTTTATTATATATATTGTTGTTTTAATTACTATTACTCTTTAAAATTTTTTTTTATATTATACTAACTAATCCTATTCTAAGAATTTATATATATATATATATTCTGTTTAACTAATTATTACTATGATTTTAACCAGACACGGCCAAATTAGGCCATCTTAATTAAACTATAAATTCTAGATCTGGGTATATTAATTGTTCATTGCTTCATGTAATCTCTGCTTTCTATATTTCAATATATCTGTAAAAAAAATAATAATAATTTTTTTTCATATTTAAATTATGTAATGTAAAATTTTTTTTCTTTCTTGCCTCCTTTTGTCCTTCCTTAAGTGTTCACGGGAAGTACGGGGAAATGAAACAGTAAGATTCGTATTCGAATCTTAAGTTTCACCTTTTTCTGTCGTCTCTCACTGACCGGTCTATCCCGCCCAAATTTAAACTTTTTGATATCGAATTGTGTGTGTAACAATATTAAAAATGTATAAATATATGTAGAATTCAGCATAAACATGCACACATTTCGATCTCAAATTAAATGCAATAAATAGGGATAAAATAATATAATTTAGATTTCTTTTAGTTATATAATTTTGTATAATTTTAATCATTTATTTTGGATTATAAAGTTCGTATTTATTGCTTTGTTTAAATTTCATTTAATAATAATTCTAAAAATATCTGATGTAATATTTAATTAAAAGTTAAAATAATCTTATGTTCCCTTTTTGTCTTTGAAATTTAAAAGCATCGGTCAGTGATAGATAATAGATTAATTAAAGAAAAATTCCCCAAAATGTAATTAGTAAACGTAAAATGTAAACAATAGAATGGCAGCATTCTTTAATTAAAAACCAACAAAATGCATTGATTATCCTCAGGGCAGATTAAGTAGAACCTAAAAATATCTTCACAAAAATGTGAAAGATCAAGATAAGAAAAGAGGCCATCTTAGACTTGCTGGAGACATTCACTTAAACTTTAGCTTTGCTCTCGATCACTGAGAGTCTCCAAAAATATAAAATAATTTGTTCCTGCCAAGGTATGACCGAGTAAAGCACCTAGATTATTCTCCATCGGGATATGGCCTATCGGATGCCGAACTTTCCATTGCCCGTCATAAATTCGCCATGAAGATCTGCTACCTGAAATAAATGAAAAAGCTACTGCTGCTGTGAAATTAAATGAAATATCTAAATACAAGAAAGACTTGCCACTCGTGAACTTTTTGCTGCTAAACTCATGGAATAAGAAAACTTCTTATAAAACAGGTACCTGTCTGTGTTCAAACTCTAGAGTACTCTAATAATATGCTATAGCTCTTCTTCATAATACTTATCTAAATTATAAAATGTAAAAACTACCATTTGTATAACTAAATTGAATAATTAATGTAATGTGTAAATTTCTCTACTAATCTAGCTTACCTCATTCTATCTTGGGTGCGTATTTCTATAATCTACATTTCTATCTATAGTTATTATTTAATTATTGCATGCTCATAATTATTTCAATTTTCAAAGTTTAAATCTATGATCGCTTAAAACAATGAATGCGTGTCAAATTTTCATTAATATTTACTTTCTTTAATAACTTAACTTTCATATAAATCGACACGCATTCAATGCTTCATTTATTGTAATGCAGGGTCTACTAGTTTGCAAATGGCTGGCGTATTAGTTATAATAATTCCCAATTTGTATATGTTTTGTATTTATTAAATCATTATGAATAATTCCAGAAAATTACATTTCTTTGAGAGTCGCCGTTTTTTAGTAAATGTTGATCATGTGGGGCCGAGCCAGAAATCTACTTAAATCTCCTCATAATCGTTTATACAGTATACATGTGTTACGTTTTAAAGACGCGATGATCTATTCTGCTGTAAATATTCCGGATTCTTCAGGGTTGAAATTAACCCCCGTCGTCCTACACAAGCGGACATAATAAATGCTCCCGTAGGATTTGAACTGTCATGCAGCCAGCCAAAAAATTGCGACACGTACCGCTTGTCCCTGGTTATGCTTATGTGACACCTTACTTCATCGGGTCGAGGCAGAGACCAGCCTGACATTCTTATAAACCCATTCGCGGCATTGCAGTTTCGATATACTGCCATTCCATATCGCCTTTCTAAAGCGTACGTGTTCCTTTGCTCAATTCTATTATTCTATATATCACTCTGCCTCTGCATTATCTTCAAAATTCACTCTCTAATAAATGTTGGCCCTTAGTTATAAATAAGTATTTTAATTAAATAAATATATGTCTGCCGTTACTCTTATAACCCATACTTTAGACTCTTGCATTGCAAAGGTATAAATCCCTCCAGGCATGCATTAGAAATACTTACTCGAGAATTTTAGGTAGCTAGATTACGCCTTCAAATAAGTGAATTCCTTTTGTAAACATTTCAGTATCGAAAATACCGCTACTGAGTCCTCAAGATCAAATAATGTCTAAACAAATAAATGTATTCCTTTTGTAAACATTACAGTATCGAAAATACCGCTACTGAAATCCCCAATATAAAATAATGTCTAAATAAATAAATATATTCTTTAAAATATAATCATGTCGCAAATTCCGCTACTGAAGCTTTAAATCCACAAAATATTATTAGTAAATGTTTTATTAAAATGTATTAATAAATAATTTCAAACTATATGTCTGCAGTTACGTTTCATTTATTCGATACCCATTCTATATAATATTTCCTCGATTCTGTAAATATGAATGTTTAATTAATATTAGTTTGATTATTGGCTAACTCGAGAATAAAATCATGAATCTCTTGCATCTCCCTGACCACCGTGCCTAAGGAAATATTTACTAATGTCGCATCAGATGCGTTGTTTCGTGGATTGTATTGTGGAACCGATAAACTATGTTCGAACTCAGTACCACGGGTGGCTTCGCTACTCGATGGTGCTGCTGTTCTGTATGGTGGTCGAATTCTGCACTATGTTTACGAGTCACACGTTTTCTGACTATTACATACTTGCCTTAGAATAAAATCACACCACGTAGGAATAGAGTGACAAATTAATAACACTTAATAATATAGTTTCAAAATTTATTAGAGAATAAATGTGCTAAAACATATTTGATACAAGCTCCGACTTTAAAGAAATAGCCTTAATCACAGAAATTAATCATCTCAAAATAATTTATATTATTTAGAAATAACTCTTGAAAGTAAAAAAATATTTTTACTATTTCCTTTCTTTTAAACATTTTGTGACTAAAACAAATTTTATTTCTCTTCTTTTATATATTGATTGAATATAATAAAGTTTATTGATCTCTAACCGGCAAATGTTAATATATCATTGTTGAACTATAATATAACAACATACCTAATCTTTGACTAAGTGTCTAACATATAATTTCAATCTATTTATAATTTTAAATAGAAAATGAGAAGAAAGTTGTTTCTTTTGTATGATTCAAATATAAAAGTAATCATAATGGAAAGATATAAAAACATTATCAAACTCTCCATACAACAGTGCCACCCAGTGCAAGTCTACACCTGGAAGTGATAGGTAAATCTAGAAAAGTACCTAAAGTTTTTTCCTTCTATAGTTGCATAGTAACTAAATGCTATACCAACCTGATGATATCAGGCAAAGGTATAACATATATATATTGTACTGGACGAAAGATTTTGATTTCGCATATGATAAGAGTAAATAGAAACAGATTATGGATAAGTTTAGCAAATTTGGGAATGGACGAAGCTTTAGTAGATATTATTAAGAAATTATATGAAAATAATTATTATATATATATATCAATTAGGGAATATAGAATCAGTTAAAGTTAAAAATGGGATGGGACTAAGGCCAGGATGCCCTGTGTCACCTATTTTGTTTGTGTTGTATTTGATGAAATGAAAAAGAGCAATAGAAAGATTAGGAAAAGGGATAGATACCATTAATAAGTAATAAGGGAGTATATATTTTGTCAATTTTTTTTTTTGCGGATATATTTTTGTGTGCAGAAAGAAGAGAAGATATGTAAGTTATGCTGAGGACATGATGTGCAAAGGTGGGTAAAGACATGGGGATTAAATTTAGTGAAGAAAAAGCAAATATAATGATGGTTAATACTGGGGAAAGAGAAGATGTAGAATTTTTATTGGGAGATATTAAGTTAAGTGTGGTGAATAGATATAGTTATTTGAGAATTATTTTAAATAATCAGAAAAATTATTTGGATGAATGGGAAAAAAATTGATAAATTAAGCAGAGAAAAGAAAGGGATTGATAAAGAAATTAAGTGTTTTCATATAATAAATATGATGTAGCTAGAATTATATAGAAATTGCAGTAGCAGAATTAACATATGGTAATGATGCATTATAATTAACATATGGTAATGATGCATTATATGTTAGTAAAGGGGTATTAAATTACTTAAAAAAAGTTCAAAGGGAAGTAGGAAGTCATGCCTTGGATGCAAATGTATGGACAGCAAGAAAGGCAATTCAAGAAATGGGATGGTCAAGATTTCATATGAGAGATGCAAAAAGTAATATGAAAATGTTTGGTAGATTGCAGTTTATGGATAATAAAAGAATAGCCAAAATAGTATTTAATTGGGTTATGAGTAAATGGCAGGCAACAAGATGAGTGAGAAATTGTAACACGGTATGCAAAAGTAAATGGCAGGCAACAAGATGAGTGAGAAATTGTACAAAAGATGGGATGATTGTGTTAGGATTGTTGAGTGTTATAGTGGCAAGAAATGGGATAAAAGAATAGATTTATTAATAAAGAATAGGGAGTTAGAGATTGAGAACTAGTATGGAGAGTAAAAAGTTTATATAGAAATAAACAATATTAGGTGCGAGTTAATGTGATAATATTAAGGAGAGTAGTTTATTGTGTAAGGCTCGAATGGGATCTTTATCAACAAGAGATTATACATGTAAATGGAAAAATATGTGTGATTTAGTCTGTATATTATGTAAGGAATAGAAAATATTAGGCATCTGTTAATTGAATGTAAATGCTTGAAAACAGAAAGGGCACATATAATTAAGTTATGGAAGAATAAATATGAAAAAAGTCATTATACAAAAAGTGGATTATTGGTTTTTATACTGGGTTTGGGAAAAGGTAAGGGGGATTTAGATATAAAGGCCTTAGAGTTGACAAAGATTATGTTGTGGAAATGGGATGGAGCAAAATATGGGAAAACTTAGCTTGGGGAATGTAAAATAAAGTAGCTAACAGTTTTCTCTGGGCATAATTGCTGAGAGATTCTTGACTTCGTTTAAGGAGAAGCTACAGTACATCACATCACTAGACATTTATTTTAAGAATGGACACGATATACAAACATGAATGTGCCAGACTAAACCCAGGGAGAGCAAGAGCTCGTGAATGTTGTTCAGACAATTTAGAAAACACTGAGACAAATGTCAACCAAAATAATTACAAGAAATTTTTTTAAATTTATTAAAGATATAACAAAATAAACATGGAAATTTAACCTACATTATCTTAGCAGATCTTATCATTGAGTATATGTGAGCATTAATACGTTAAATACCCAGGCTGACAAGTTCATTTCTCACCTAAAACATCAGAAGGGCTTATATCTTCCTGCTAGCAGTTCACCTAAACCAATTCCACTTTTCTACAGAGATTTGGAAAGATGGATGCATGTGGAAGACCAATGGAACAGTGCAGACGAGCTTTTCTTAGTCCGAAAAAGAAACATTGGGACTAAGATTGTCATAATTCTGCAAAACGCTCATGGTCAAGTACGTTTAAACCAGCCAAGGTTAGTCTCACACAAAAAAAGGAAAGATTACGGACTACATAACCTAAACTAGAGAAAATAAAATCTCCACCAAAAAACAAACAAACAATATATTCAATAAACCACCAGCCAAAAGATCAGTGGCCTGCCGAAAGTGCAAACCAAGTTTGATTAAGTTTAACAAATAAAAGAAGCAAAAAAACAGGTGAGAAAAAAGAAAACTACTAAGCTCAGCCTGAGTATTTATCAAGGGTTAATCATAGAGCAAAGAAAACATTAAGCATATAAAGTATCACTCGCCATACACTCTCAAATAAGTAATATTTTAAGATGGAAAATCTTGCCACTAAAATTCTAATATGAAAAAAAATATATATTAATATTTAAATTAATAGATCACCCATCATAAATATAATTTCTTTTAAGATTAAGCTGAGATTTGCTAGAGACTTAATTAGAGATTTAGCTCTGATTTTAATATGGAAAGGTAAGATCTCACGGTAATATTAATTTTGGCTGTTCATGCAAAGTACAGTATACTCCAGGTTCAGAAGAATGGATGCACTAACGGGATCAGATCTGGACTTGGCACTTAGGACATGAGTGAAGTCACAATTTTGAAGCTCTGGGAGTTCATCTTTGGAAAGGTTTAGCACATCATGGTGTGGAGATTCTTCATGGCTTGATTATAGGCATGGTGTCTGAATGGCCACTACTATCATGACAAATAATAGAATTATTGTCGGTCAACAGAAATCCAACTTGGTGATTCCTGTTGAACAAATATCAAATAAAATCAGAATCACTTCAACAACGCAGCAGTTCAATAACAAAAATCTGAATGAATTCTCAATAACAAGAAGTTGAATAATCTGAGCAATCAAAATAAGCTGAGTGACTAGCATAGTCTCTCTGAATAATCTGAATGAATCTCAAAAAAAACCCAGAGCTATTTATGTCCATCATTATCTCCCGCGCAATCTTTTATTGCACGTTTCAATCAGGGTAAATCTCTATCTCCTGCTCAATCTTAATTTACTAACCCATGTTGTCTAACTCAGGTTTTTTACTAACTTGTGTTATTAAATAGTTCTTTGTATTTGGAAAAATTAACATAGTTTGAAATTTTCTAATCATTCAACATTTAATAATGTAATGGAAATAGGTTAACATAATATCATATATGAACATTATAGATATTATTTTAAAATGCATTTTTATTCACTACAAAAAAAACAAATTCATATTTTTTTTGTTTTTAAGTAAAATCTTTATTCTACAAAATTATTTATTTACATTGTTTTTATGTTGGGTACAATGACAAAAGTAAACACTAACATTGGACAATCACTCATCATAATCATAATGAATAATCTTAAATTTTATAGTATTAAGAAATGAAATATTATTTTAGGGAAAAATGTTTGATTCTCTCAATATTGGTCTTCACTAATACTGAAGTCAGCAAAACAGATAAGTAACCTGACTTCAAATAGGTAAAGCTTTTTGTATAGCTGAATATATGTTTTGCATTCGTTTTCATTTCTATGTGATTTTGTTTACACTTTGTAAAATGGACTTATTGATTACCTTCAATAAACTAAGTAATACAAAAAATGTTTGTAAAAGATGTTTTTAGCATATACTTTCTTATAATGAATATAGGGAATACTTTAATCTGTAATTAAAACTGAAATATTTATATTTAATTAGTCCTTTTAAGAATTTACTTTAGCTTATATAAATATTTTCCTTTTGCTTTATATCTTTCCACACAGGTACACTCTAGATGTTACAAAATAATCCCTCAATGGAATCCATCAAATTTTATGTGGAAGAGATAAAAATTATTTTATGAGGCTTTCATCAGTAATTATTTGTTGTGGTATGTAACCACCCTTATGCACCAAGGTTATGAATATGTGTTCAAATCATATTGAAATTCTTCCAGGTAAAATGTTTTTAAAAATAGACATTGCACTCTGGTTACTAAAGAGTTAAGTAGCCAAGATATAGTTTTACATTTTCGTTTGTTAACTGAAGAAAAAAACCTCTTGGTCCATTCCACTACCGGATTTAGAATTAATTTATAAACCGGTGAGATTTGCAAAGATAAATACAATTTTAGCCATAACATTTTGATAATATAAAATTTCTGATTGTTTTAGGAATTCTGGGATGTTTTCATAAAGGATAGATTAATGGATCATTGTTCTAATATGCAAGGAGGGCATTTTTGGAAAAGTAAAAGATTAATGTAGTTTAGTAGACAAACTATTCATCGTAAAACAAATCTAGAATTCTCAACACAACAAAATAACAAACTTTAAAATCTCCTGACCAGTAAAATGATGATTTTCATGAATTTCCCAGTCATTTTTAATAACAGCTTTATAATCACACAACCGGCATTTAAATACTTCGTTCCTAATAAAATATTTTTTTATGGTATAATTTCCATCTTGACTTCTGAAGTTATTATTGAAACAAGTTTGTTTTTCATGCAAATTACAGTCAAAGAATTCTACTTGTAATTGTTTCTGGCTTTGGATGGGAAATGTTTTTGCTTCTCTGTATGTTTTTTCAGAAGTCTTACATTTGCACAAGGTCCATTTACTTGTTTTTCCTTCAGTATGGGTGCTTTCATTTCCTCTTAAATGATTACAAGTCTTACATTCATATGAATTGCTCTTAAAAGGTTTTGTTCCCATATGTTTCGTTTCATGTTGCATTAAACCTGTTTTATTAGCTGTCTTAAAATCACACAAAAGGAATTTCGATGGGTTTTGTACTAGATGTTTCCTTTCATGTTCCAATAATTGATCTTGGTAAAAAGTCATATATTCACACAAAATACACTTAAATGTTTTTCCTCCTGTATGTATCTTTTCATGTATTAATAAAAGAACTTTATGAGAATCATTGTATTGGCACCGAGAGCATTGAAATGGCTTTTTTTCTATTGTATGTTGCTTTTTGTGTAGTAATAAAGAAGTTTTAATATAAGTCTTATAATCACACAAATTACACCTAAATGTTTTTTCTTCTCTATGTCTTTTTTCATGTTTTATTAAACAACCTTTTTGAGTAGATTTATAGTCACACAAAGTACACTTGAATGTTTTTTCTCCTCTATGGTTACTTTCATGTACTAATAAGGATTTTTTCCTTGAAGTCTTATATTCACACACAGAGAGCACATAAATGGTTTTTCTCCTGTATGCTTCCTTTTATGTTGTAATAAATCAAATTTTCTAACATATGCAAATCCACACAGAGTACAGGCAAATGGTTTATCTCCGCAATGTTTCTTTTCGTGTACTAATAAACAATGTTTTCCAGAAGTCCTGTAGTCACACAAAGAACACTTAAATAGTTTTTCTCCTATATGTTTTCTTTTATGTTGTAATAATGTGCACTTTTCAAAAGTCACATATTCACAAAGAGTACATGCAAATGGTTTTTCTCGCTTATGTTTCTTTTCATGTTGTAATAGAAATCTTTCACATAGGGCACTCAAATGGTTTTTGTCCTGTATGTGTTCTTTCATGTACGAATAAACAATTTTTATATGCAGTCTTATACTCACATAAAGGGCACTCAAATTTTTGTCCTGTATGTTTCCTTTTGTGTGCTAATAAAGTAGATTTACTTGAAGCCCTGTATTCACAGAATAGACACTTAAATGGTTTTTCTCCTGTATGTTTCCTTTCGTGTAATAACCTATTTTTCATAAAAGTACTATATTCACACAATGTACACTTAAATGGGTTTTCTCCTGCATGCCTCTTTTCATGTTGAATTAGGGAACCTTTATTAAGTCTTAAATTCACAAAAAGAGCACTTGAATGGTTTTTCTCCTATATGTTTTCTTTCATGTATCAATAAGTGACTTTTCCGTGCAGCCCTATATTCACACAAAGAGCAGCTAAATGGTCTTTCACCTGTATGTTTTCTTTCATGTTGTAATAAAACACACTGGAAAGAAGTCTTGTATTCACATAATGTACACTTGAATGCTTTTTTCCTCATCTCTTCTTTAATGAATTTTTAAACAATATTTTTCAGGACTGTTATAAGTACACAATGTGTTTACATGATTTTTTTTTCTTATATTTTCTCTCATGTCATAAAAATCCATGACCATCACATGAAATGCATTTTCTCCAGTTTGTCATTTATAGATCTCAAGTCTTCAATTCTAACAAAGTGCAAAAATTTTTATCCATACTTTCAATTATAAATTTGTTTTTTTTTTTTAATTTTATAAGAATTGTATATTTCATAACAATACTTTTCTTCAGTATGGATTTTTAATAAGCCCTTACTAGCATAAAATAATTTTTTATATGTTTCTGAATCACTTTCACAATCATTATAATCATATATATTATGAGCACTTTTTCAAATATTGGATTTTTAAAAAATATTTTTAATAGTCATATGGTTTAGTATTTCATTTATCAAGCATTCTAAGTTTTGCTAGAGGTTATTATCAATTTCTAAAATCTTCCTATACACCAAATAAAATACATCTTTATTTTAAATGCATTTTCAAATATACTATTGATATTACTTGATTGTCTTTATGATAACTATCAAAATATTAATAGCAGAAGTGACTTTCTACTGCTGCTTTTTAAAACTTCACTTGCAAACTGTTTACTGTTCTTAGATTACCTATTTTAAAATACAAGTATTTTTCTATATAGTAAGAGTCATTTTTATAATACATTATATGTTGTATAATGATTCCAAAAACCATTCTCTAAAAGAAAAATCCATAGAATATATATTTTTAAAATCCTTTTGTCATTACACTATAATAATATTAAATAAAATGAAAAACTTTTATTAAATATTCCAATTTTTCTAAGAATGTAAACTCCGGTTAAGCTTCTATATAATATTTCCAATTCAAGTATCATAAATTTGTATTATTTGGTACAAATTAGAAAGCTAATATAAAATCAACTTCTTTTGTTAAAGAATATTCTTTTGATTATAAAAACATGATAAGTCTTATTGCCAAATTTTCAATTTTAATTAATGATCCAATATCTTATTATTTGAAGTATCAATATTTTCTGGTAAATACTTTATAACACACTTATCTTCAAATACAAATCTTTTTTGAAAATGACTTTTTTTTCATTGTCTTGAACCTATACAAAATAAAATGAAAAACATATTAATATTAAACATATTGCTTTACATTAACAATTTAATAAGACCAGGTTACTAAATTCAGTATCATTAGATCATGCTTTAAATGAATAATTAAACAATTTTACAAAGTGACAAATGTCATTAAACAATTTCTTCCTTTAATGCCCTGAGACTGATGCAAATAGATGTAGTTTCCAATTAAAAAAAGTAAGCATGCTGATCCAGATTATTTAGATACAATACATAAAGATAAAAAAGATGTTAATCTCATAAATAACTTTAGAAATTAAAAATATAGAAAGAAATAAAATATTCATTTATAAAATAAGTGACAAAAAATAAATTGCTATAAACAGCTCTCAGAAAATTATACCTTTTTCATAAAATATAATTTAAATTAGTATTCATATAAATCTAAATTAATACATACTTTCAATTACATACCAAGAAGATTCATATAATAGGGATGATGATTTCTGGAATGATTCTATCTTCAACGAACCAAATTTATTGCAATTTTAAGACATTTGACTTCTCCATTTTTCAAATTACATAATACAATATCAAAAATAGATTAACAGTTTCTCTTTTCAAAATAACAATATACTTATTACAATTTGTTTGACCTTTACATTCTTGAAATTTTTCATCTCCAACTTCATTCTATTTTTTAAGCTTTTGAGTAATTTTCAAAAAATCTACTATTAGAAACATGGTGAAAATATAAATCACTATTAACTTACCTCATTGAAAGCAGCAAATGGAATCTAGATAAGTTTACAACAATTCTTGTTTTTGTGTGCCTAATTATTATGGGTATTGGATTATTATAGTTACACTTCAAGAATTATGTCAAAAATTTAAGCTATTGAAGATTATCTCTGTATATGTATATGGTTTAAATATAAAAGTATGCTAAAAGAAAATATATATCAAAAGTATGTGTATGCATTATTAAATTATTTTGTTATCAAATGGTAAATAATACTTTACATATAACAATAAACAAAAATCTAAAAATACTTTCTTCAAATAATTTTATAAGTTTATAAAATACATAATGCAATATTTAAAAATTTATTTTAATTTTTGGTGTTAATATTGCATATAATTAAAACAAACTAAATAAATTCAAAAAGTGTTGGTTATCTAAACAAATGTCCTAAAATAACAATAATAAAGATATTAATTATTTATTTTACTTGCTCAAACTTGGAAATGCACTAGATTGGGGTTTCCCAAATTTTTGTACATTCAGACACATTTTCAAAAATTACAATTTTTCATGATCAGGTTGCTTGTAATATATATTTTCAAAGAGAAGTGATAAAAAAATTAAGTTTTACTACTTTTAATATTTTTATTGATTACACTTAAAACTAAAATATTGTAGCAATGCATAACTAGCTACAAGCATAAAATATAAGCATTCAATGTGACAATAATACATAACAACATGCTTATTAATTCTAAATACTCACTAGACTAAATTTTGTTCTACTAGTATACAGAAGTTTTAGGATTTCATCTCAAACAAATATTTCTCTATATAAAAAAAAGAAACACTTTTATTAAACCAATTATAAACTTAAAGGAAGGAAAAAAAGGAAAGAAAACTGAGCTGAAATGAAACTATAGTTATTAACTCAACAATCGAATTTAATTAACTAGATTTTATTTATATAAATGCGGGATTCTGAAATAAATTGTATTACTAAAAAGGCAATATTTTTACTTTTCAAAAACACAAGCCTTTCGTAACATTTGTAGAAGAAGGGAGTTAAGCAAGATGTTTTTCAATAAACACAACAGTGACACAGAATTGAGAGTTTGGATAGAGGTGCTTAATTTTGTAAATTTACAAACAGAATGTTTTGTTGGCAGAGAGTGGACTAAAAAATTTTGAGTGATGGCTATCATCTTTATTTATATGAATTTAAAAAGAATGGGGAAGTATGGAGGTGTTTATTATATCTACAACTACAAAAAAAGTGCATTATTATTTGTATTTGCAATGGCTTCATATGTATATGATTTAAATTTTATTAGAATGAAGTATAGAATCTCCTGTAATCCATCTCTGGCCAGCATGGTTATTCTGTGAAGAAAGAACTGATGTCCACATTTTATGTGAAAAGTGACGTAGAACGAAAGATGACTTGATTGCTCTTTCCCAACTCTATGTTTGGCTATACGTGCCTTAGCTGAAAAAAGAGAAGTCTATTGATATCTAATAATGACCCAGCAAAAGTATGACAAATTCATCAATCATCTGTGAGAGTAGTCATTGGAAATAGAGAAATTGCACTTCATCTTGTTAAGCTCTAAACTTGACAAATGGTAAAGAATCTCTTGAAATCCAGTCAAAAAACTGTATAATAATAAATGCAATAATAATCATATAACTTTGTCGACCAATGGGAAATAAAAATAATCTCAAGAATTGTTACAGTCAGTGATTCAAGAACCAGTATATTTTTTATAAAACTAATTTTTGCTATCAAAAAATCAACAATATTATTGATTATTTTCATTATACATATTTTTTTCTCTCTTTTGATGAACCATTAATCTATATAATTCCTTATTTATACTAATCCACCTACTCTAAATATGATATCTGTTAGTCTAAATTAAAATATATATTTATATTCTATTTTATGTATTATTGGTACTAAGCCAGGCCAGCCCAGCCGCTTGCTTAGTGGCGTTGTTTCTCTGCTAAAAACACACAATTATATCAACCTGGGGCCGACTATGTTTAAATTATTTTTACATTTTCTCCGACTTTTAATAAAATATTTTCCTCCAATTTGTCCAACTTTTATTAAAATATTTTTAGTTTCTCCGCCTTTTTTAAAAATATTTTTACATTTGATACGACTTTTTTTACTAATATTTTGACGTTTGATACTTTTTTTTTTTTTTTACCAATATTTTGGCATTCTTGTAAATAATTTACGATAGAAGATTTTATGCAAATATTTGTACATTTTCTTTTCAAAAATGGCAAAATAGACATTGCGTAATACAAATAAAGCCAACAAAAAAATCGCCGTATTTTAAAAACAAAAAAGAAAACGAAAGTAGAAAAAGTCAAAGTTTTAGATCTTATTTTAACTTTTGGGAAAGGTGGGGTGGGGAGAAATAATTTGTCGTCACTGAGACAAAATTTATTTTGGGTTTGTTTTCATTTTTAAAAAAATGTAATAGAAATTGGTTTTAAAAATAAAAGTTTTAGTATATCAGCGATATACAAATAAAGCCGAAACAAAAACCACCATATAGCCAAAAGAAAAAAGTCACCGTATTTTTTTTAAACAAAAAAAACCAAAGTTGAAAAACTCAAAAGTTTCGATCTTATATTAATGTTTTACTTGGTGGAGGTGGTTGACAAATAATTTGTCGTCACTGATCAAAACAAGTTTACGATTTCCAAAACTACGTGCAACCTCAGACATTTTATTTGTCTCGTAATTTACGTGACTTTTCGCGTGAGTTCTAAAAAAAGGTGCTTGCCATGATCTTTGCAATTTTTTTCCACCTTCCAAAATTTGTAGGGAAGTCCGGCGATGGTCTTACAATTATTAGTATCAAATACTATGTCGGATAGGAGGAGGGGGGTAAGACCTTTAATTAGAATGCATGTTACAACAGTTATGGCCATTTGAGTTCTCTACACCCTCACATCATATGATAGCGATCTGTTAAGTGTGTGCATTTGCATATTGTCGCGAAGCACATTAGCAGGCCGTAATATTTGTGTGCAACGCTATATGGCCGTAAGTTTCTCAGCAAAAGCAGGGAAATATTGTGCCGTGTACGAGTTTTTAGCACAGAAACAAAGCCACGAAATAAAACCCCAAATAAATAATTGATTACATGTGCTTTTATTATCATTATTCAAGTAAGGAATTTTTTTTTTTCAAGTGTTTATCTAATATCAAAAAAGTAATGTAAATTGTCATTACCAAATAATACATATAGATACCCCCTCAAGTATTGCACTATCCATTGGTTGAGAGGATGTAGAGATAACTTACCATTATTATTACTGGGAATAAATCTGTTATATACATTTTTTGCCTTTTTTAATGCATTTCACCAAATTAGGTGAGTAGGGCAATATTCCAATTAAGATTCATAAATCTAAATACTATGATCTGTTGCTAACAGGATGTCTAAAAGGTATAACTTCATAACTAGACTGCTAATAGTCCCATTATGGGTCTCTAAATAGTATAACCAACCCAAACTAATAAATATTCTAGCTACATCAGGTATCATAAGTTATATCCATATGATGAACATCAGTAATAGGCTTTAAACTAAAAATGTCTCTCATGATGATCATCATAATTTATGAATGGGCCAATAGGCCATCATCTTATCTATTTGGTGCAGGTTACATTTGGTTGCAAACAATTATTTTGTATACAATGAAAATGAGAATAAGCAGACCTTGAGAATAAGGCGATGTTGCACATAGAAAAGTGAAATGCAAAAAATGAAGAACAGATTTAAAATAGTAGAGAAAAGCAATGTTAAAGAAAGTTAGAAACAGAGAATAGTCATATTAACAAGAACAAACATGCTAAAAAATATGCTGTGTTAGAAATAAAAAAGAACTATATGGAACGGTTGCAAAATTTTAAGATATATTTTTTTGAGTATCAGTTTGTTTCATAAATTATAACAAAGGCTAAAGAAAAATGCAAGCTGGAAAAGTGAAAGAAAATGAATGGTTAACAGAATAGAAAGACATACATGTGGTAATAAGTAATAAAAAGCAGCTTGAAGAAAAACCTGAAACTTCAAAAGAGCAGGTGGTTCAAACAGCTTGACTGATAGTATTAATGGCACAAATATAAAAAATTATTACCCAAACAAAAAATAGAAAAACTAAATGAAATATAATAAAATGGCAAAAAATAATGAATGCAATATTATGTAATAAAAAAAAAAACTTTGGTGGTTTATCATCGCCGACAAAAAATAATAAAAACCAGTTGAAAAAAAAAAAATCTTTTACCGTAATATTATATAAACAAACAGACGGTCCGTGAATAGGTATATTGATGTGAATTGGGCGAAAAAGAGTGTCATCAGACGGTAGGGTTCAGTATTCATACTATTACTACAATGAATGTCAAATGGAAAAGATGATAAGCCAAATTAATAAATCAAAAATAAACAAAATCAGCTAAAAAAGAAAATTATGAGGAAATCAGGAAGTGGATTATGGAGCTTGAATCATAGAATGGAGTTTCATGAAGAGGCCAAAAAGAATAAAGAGCAAATCATATACAACTGGTGCAAAAAATAATGTGACCTCAGTACACCAAAAGATACAAATTGCGGATGGTGATCAACAAAGAAAATATTATAGACATGAATAAAAGGCTAGAGCTGTCCAAAGACAAGGTGGCCAGACTACAAATGTGACTATCCCAACAATGATCATAAATAAAAATAATGAAGAGGAAATATGGACTCTCCACTTGCTATTGAGTCATATACCTGGCATAGTAAACCACTTTTTAAAAATTAGGATTTTTTTCAGGCAATGCAAATGAAGCATTGTTGAATATATAAGCAGATGGGAAGATAATTCATCTAAATACTATGATGGAAAAGACCAAGCTAGCTACAGTCTGTAGTCATTTGCCCAACCACTTAGGAATGAGTTAGGCAACAACCAAAATAAATATTATCACTGATCTAATCATGAGCTCGATAATCAAAAGCAGGATATTATGTTTCTGATAAAGAAATGAAGAAAAAGCAAAATAAGCAAGATAATTAACAGCAAAGACAAAAAAATCTTCGTGGAGATTGGAGGGAATTTTAACTATTGACGTATGTTTATGGTATTTGATATGGCTGATGAATGAGAATATTTGGCATGAGAAGGCAATGTGCTCATGATACTCCATGAAACTATATATTTCTGCACTGCATTCTACCCAAAGTTGAAGTATCAAAGACATCAAAACTATTCTTTAAGTATAAAAAAAGGTCAAGGACTTATAAATGTCAAATAAGCAAAGGTTTCACTGTGACAAAAACTTAGCTTTGTTAAATCTTTTGGATTGTAAGCTAAATATTGTGCTTAAAGTGAGATAGATTTCTTGGTATTCATGCTGAATTGTGCACTTATGACTTGTGGTTGAATGTTTTATTCATCATGATGTTTGAGTCAGTATTCATAATTTTCAGTTTCTGAAGGTTATCCCAATGTCATGAAATGAATTAATCATGAAGAGACAAAA